>MCJB01002669.1:18765-52182 GCA_002018475.1 Nicotiana obtusifolia | reverse complement strand
CCCCCCCCCCCCCCCCTTCCTATTTTTTAAGGTGAAAAACTCCATTGGAGCCTACCCGTCCCACAAAAAGTATATTTTCTCCGTATTGTAGATAAGTTAACACCGAATTCAAGGCGTTGTCGTGTAGTGATTCTCGTTCTTTGCTCATATCAGCCCCCAACTCATCAAATTTTAAGATTTCAATAAACTTTAAATCGAGGTATTCCAGCTTAATTTTTGGTAAAACTCATGCATATAAATGCTTATTAGTTGTTATTTACGGTGGGCTATGTTATTTTGTTATCTTTTTGTGATTTAATTAATTTATTATTTTTATCCGGATTAGATTATTTATGTGCTAAAAAATGAGTAAAAAAATATTGTTATTTTATGAATAATTATTGTTATATGTGATTTTATTGCTGTACATATATTAATATGTGACTTTATTGTTGTTTAGTGCCCTTTTAATGTTATATTGTGCCCTTAATTATTATGTAGTGCCCTTTAGCGTAGTAAAACTAGCTAATGGTAGTTGATTTGTTCATGGCAATTTATAGTAGTGTTACTGTAGTACTTTTTAAGATTCCGTTTTGTAGAATAAAAAATAAGTGCTCTCCTTAACAAACTTGGATAGAGCACTCAATTATGAATTTAATTTATCAGTAAATAATTATCAAATATTAGATAGGAATCATAAAATAATCATTTGTCGGGGAATTTGAGCAAAATATGAAAGTTAACAAACAAATCATTACGAAAGAAATAAATTCAATAGTATTTACTATTAAGTTTGTAGTATTTTTTCTATAATTAACTATTGCATATTACTAATTTATCTTAGTAGTTATTGAAATTAATTATTTGATTATCTGTTAACCCCAAAAAAAATGAAAAAATAATGATAGTTCAAACACAAATCCTCTCGAATTTTAGTCAACAATATAAAAAAAAAACATAAAAACAACAATATAGAAAATTTGTCAAACTAAGTATACCCAAAAATAGCTGAGTAAGAAACAAACATATAAAATAATAAACTAACATATTAAATAATATAATAAATTAACATATAAAATAATAATATAGAAAATGTATCAACCTTAGTAATAATATAGTAAAATATCGATTAAATATTAATATAACAGATATTGCAATATATTTAAAGGTGTTAAGCAGATAAAAAGTAAAATACTTTAATTAATATTGTTCAATTTACAGACATCGTCATGGAAATTCCCCCTGCGCATCCCGGACCTGCATCTCGAGAGGTACTGTTGCTACAGGGCAACCATAGGTCTTTACACATCTGGGATGAGCAGTGTCTATCCCAAACATACCGCCTAAACGTATAGACGATATATGGGAGTTCATTAAGGACCACCCACTGCATCTCCGTATAGTTAGAAGCCTTATAGACACGGGTTTCTAAAGGACCATAGAGATCGGCCGGTTGCACTTCAACTGGGCATTGATCACGGCTATGATAGAGCGGTGGCGACCGGAGACGCACACGTTTCATCTACCCATAGGCGGCTACCATCATGCTTGGGGATGTGGAGGTTCTTTTCGGGCTGCCTATCGATCGATTACCTGTAGCTTACTCGCATGCTCTTAGAGAATATAGGGGAGTGGATTACCTGCATATGTTGCAGCGGCTCAACGGTTTCCAGCCAGCGGAGCTGACTGCATTGAGTGGGCCAGTCGATTGTAGCTGACACCTGTCCGGCAGCATCTGGCGGCGATGGATGCGGAGATTACAGATGATTCAAAACAGGAGGATATCGACCGACACACGAGATTGTTGTTGCTGCTGATATTTGGTGGTGTATTGTTCCCGAACACTTGGGGAAACCTAGTTACTTTGAGATTTCTACATCATGTAGAGCATCTAGATGATTTACCTGGTTACAGCTGGGGTGCAGCTGTTCTAGGTTACCTGTATAGGCAGATGTGTGTGGGGCGTAGATGGGCACCTAGAGAGACATTGCCTGATTTTTACCGCTGCTACAGGTGAAAACATAGTAAATTCTTTTCATGATTATAACATACAAGTAAAAAAGATACCTTTAATTTTACATCTACAATCTATATTAGGTTTGGGCCTGGGAGCGGTTCATGCAGTTCCAGCCACCTCTACCACCGATCGCACCGGATGCACCACCTCCACCGTTTCTCCCTTTAGCTTGGCGGCGGGTTGATAGGAGAGGCTACGCACGTGAGGTTGAGGCTCGACATCATCTCCCTTATTACAGGGATTTGTTGGATTTACTTGAAGGTGCACAGGTACATATATACTTAAGTTTACTTGGTCTAGCTTTATATATGTTGCATTTACTCATGATTCTTGTGTTTAATAAATAGTTCGTATAGAGGCTATACAGCGACGCGCTCGTAGATGGTTTGCCTGATTATTGCTTCCGCAGCCAAGCATTGTGGAGCTCTTCCGTCCTACTGATATGTCTCAACATAGTGGAGCATCATGCCATAGAGCGAGTACTTCGTTAGTTTGGTCACCCATAGCTTGTACCTATTCCTCCCGCTTAGCACGGGACACATTACTAGCGGGATGACCGTTGCAGGGTTGACCAGACATACATGGCATGGCTAGAGGCCCAGATTGAGGTTTGGGACCAGAGGTATGACCTGATTCCGGCATACCCTCCACCTGATCTTATGGATGGCGAGCATGAGTACATGGGTTGGTATCGCAGTATTACCCGACTTCCCGTCGGAAATCCCGTTCATCGCGCAGGTAGTCGGTAAATTCCATACGCCGGGAGACATGAGGCACTCGTATGTTAATTGTTATACTTACTTATAACGTTACATTATTCTTCCATAATTAATATTTTACATGTTATGCAGGTTATTGGCTTACATCAGTTCTACCAGTTGGGATTGCAGATGCTGCAGCATACAGGCGAGGGAGCGTCACTTTCCATGTCTCTTGGCTTTCATTGGCACAAATAGCAAATGCTAGGGGAAATATACTTCCATTAGCATCTACTGCAACGGCGATCAACAACTTAATATCATACTTTCCATTGACATGAGTGCCGTTTATGGGTATTACCGGCCGACAATGGACAAAACCATTAATGGCTGGTCTAAATTCCTAGAACACATATCTGAATATGTATTCTGGTATTCCTGGACTCTGCTCAAGCTTCCATTCAACAACAGCCCCGGGGTTAAAGTGTTGCAATGCAACTATGTACCTGGGTAGAGCGGCAAAGGACTTATTCCAGCTATAAAAAACAATTTCAAACGTACGTTTACGCCCGAGAAATGCCTTTCTTTTGGTAATGGTACATCCATATACCTGGTGGACAAATGTTATACACTCTTTGATCGTGTACCTTATGGACGCTTCATTGTGTGGAATCAAGAGAAGAGAAATCAAGTCAATATTCAAGTTAAAATGATTCCCACTGAATGTGTCCATTTTACAATTGTGGGTGCCAATATATTTTCCCACAATCTACATATTTGTTTTCAACTTTCTCGCACGCAGCATCCGATTACAACCTTCAAATCATCTACGACAAATAACCTTGTATACTTCATATCTGTAAAATTCATATCTTCCCAGTACCGCCTGTGGAATATATGAGTTTTAATACAAATTCAATACAAAAAAACTTCGTAACACAAAGGAAAATTGAAGTTTACCACTCGGCTTGTGGATTATGTAAACTTGGGGATAAATTATGTCATCGCTCCTCATTCGCCCGTGGAGATAAGTTTAGATCTAGCCAAACTCTTTCACCCGGAACTCGTTCGGATAAAACTGCTCCAAAAAAATCACCCGATGATTGAGGGATATCCCTATTTTGCGAAATTTCATTATTGCGAATGTCTTCAGCCTTCACGTACATTTTCAACATTTTTATCACAAGAAGTTCACGGGTTTTCATCTGGAGTCCTCGAAGAATCTTTCAGAGTTTCATCGTCCACGATATTAAACTCAGCATAACAAGCAACCCTTGCAGAGTAACATAATAGGGATATCTTCCAGTTACTTTAATATTAACCGAACATTTGCTCACACTCAGTTTTTTTACATAACAATGATACCAATCTACCGTACTCCATTGTAAGTGGCAACTTAACATGACACTGTGGAGAACAACTATGGCGTATTGAGTTATTCTCCACCACAACCTCACCCCCCAATATAATGGAACCCTAATTTTTCGCTCTTCAGATATTATGACAAAATGCAAAATAACTTAACGAACAAATATTTCGAAAGATCGGAAGGATCCTAAATGAATAAATAAAAAACAAAACCAGTCCGAGGGGTACAACTATTTCATGTATAACGCATGCATAATATGCGCTATATATGTAGCGCGCATACTGCATGTGCTACACCTATATGAATTATTGGTGGATCAGTAAAGTAAAACTGAATTATTAGTGGGGTAGGAAAGTTCAAGTATAGCGCAGTTACTCACCGCGCTATACGGACAAAATGATAGTCAATTTTTTTTTACATCATTTTTATCGTTTAAATCTAAAAAAATCACACTTTGATACGGACTCGAAGAGAAAGGTGATAAAGTGGTTTGTGTTGGGCAGGACCTAAGGAACTGTTTGGGGCCACAAAAAGTAGTCGAATTGAGGTCCCTTTCTGGTTTGTAGCGCGAGACTTACGGGCGAATCGTAGTCAGAATTACCCAGTAACTCACTCACTGTCCTCAAAGAGTGTATACAGTCCCCAAAAGGTACAAAATCCTCAGTCAGTCGTCAGTTTGTGTTCTCTGTTTAGTCATTCCTAACTCCCCATCTTTCTATCTTTCTGCTGAAATTCCACTTCTTCCTATTCATAATGGACATTGCTGAATTAGGAATGGAGTGTGACATTGCTGATTTGTGTGTTTAATTCTGTCTCTCTCTATTTAAGTTTCATACATATTAACAGTGCCATTGATTTTACACTATTATAGAAAAGTATTTCTCTCGTCCCAAAAAAATAATAATTTTTGAATTTCAAAAGTCAAATAAATTATTTTTTCAACCGCAGTATTTTTATATGTCTTTAAATATTTTAAATTGTTAATTATTATGACTTATAGTGTGACGCTTTAGACAAGTCCTACATCGATGAAATACGGAAGTGATGATAGATATATAAGTAAACAAGCCTTAGACTCTAGTGACACATTTTAAAGTCGTGCAGACCTGTGCCCTAAGCGGACCATATCATTAGGGGATTGGGCTGTTACATATGGTATCAGAACCACTCCGCGTGCAACTTTGAACGATGGTAGGGCAAAATCTCATCGTAAACAAGACTTAGACCCTAGTAACGCGTTTTAAAATCGTGCGAGCCTGAGCCCAAAGTGGACAAGATTACTAGTGGGCTAGACATATAATATTTTTTATATAGTTTTTAAATATATAAATTTGGGGCATTATCACTTATAGTCAGCGCCAGAAACTATTTACATTCAGTAGCCGATAAAATTTATATAATTTTTTATATATAACATGTAATGTATATATATAAAAATATATATTTTTTATAATTATTTTGAGAGCGGTTATACAGTTTCATTTTTCCTTTAAATTTTGTTTAAAAAAACTTTAGAATTCTATGTTAAAATTTGCAGTTAAAATTTTCGAAAAGTTCATTTTTTTTTTTTGGGAAGGATTGAATTTATGTTACTGTAAATTATCTTAGCCTATTCGTGTAAAAGATTTGTACACTATTAGTACACAGTAATAAACATACACCTAGATTTGCCTTTAATTTGTGGAGTGGTGGGGGTTTCGCGGCAGCTCTATGAAAAGTCAGTTTCCTACCCCCACAGCCAACAGGATGGAAACCTAATCAATCCAGCGTTTATATGTCATTCTTGTCTCTCTTTCCCATCTTCCGGTCTCCAAGGGGTCGTTAAGTTTATGATCAATAAGTTACGGAAATTATAAATGTGAAGCATTTAATACGGGATTTTTAATTCACTAGTTTAAAAATAAGATATACACGTACGATAATACCCATATATTGATAACTAGTGGTTTAAGTTTAATATCGTACGTGTCCCTTCGACTCTATGCCACATTGAGAAGAGCTCAGTTGGTATAAAAGCGAAGTTAGAATTTGAAGTTTTATGAGCTCAGAATTATAATTCTTCTAAGCTACTCGATTCAAAATTAATAATTTATATACAATTCAATTAATTTTTAAAACAAATATAATATTTGGACTAAAACTATTCGATTTGGCCGCTCCGCCACTGAGTTGGGAGCTGTCAGCGGTCAAAGTGAAAGTTGGATAAATAAAGTCTGACTCCATGTTAAGCTAGTGCATGTGCTCTTCTGCAAATCTGTGCTATCTCTAACAGTACTCTCTGCTATTATCCCAGCTGAGTGTTTTCCCTGAGTTTTAGAGACTCATGCAACAGAGAAAAACAAAGATGAGAGTGAAACACAGTGGTCACTGCCTTTTCTACTGTTTATCGTTGAATTTTCTTGTAAAAATGCATTGAAATAACATAAAATTCAAAAGCAAAACATTACTAAACTGTTTAAAGTCTAGGAACTTTTGGCATATGAACATGAAAATATATATGCTAGGTCACCAAATTCTTAATTATTGAACAAAGTCATAGTATAAATTATTTATATTACACTCAAAATGTTAAAAGGAAAAGATAAAAGGAATTTCCAAATTATAGAGCGTGCTTGGATCACAATGGGACACACAAGCTAACATATGAAATGTGAACTGCGCGAACCTGTACCTACCTGTTGGTATTTCAATTTATACGAGGAATTTAAGAAAAAAATGAAGAAATTTAAAAATTATAATTTTATAATGTCAGTGTATTTGTGTGATTATAACCTATAAGACTTTTAAAACTTTGATTTAAAATATGTTATAATATTTGTAAGATTTTAATTTTTTTCTTTAAGTTTAAAATAAATGTTTAAATTTATAATGTTTCTATTATAAATATATCTAATTCTTTAAAACAAACTAGCGATGAATAGGTTGTATAAATCGGAACTGAGTGAATATTACTCTTGAAGCATGTCTTTTAACAGGTTAGCAACTTTTTAGAAGCACATACAATGTTAAACGTTGACGACGGTTTTTATTTGTTTTTTCCTTTGACAGGATCATTAGGACAAAGTTAAAAAATGATACAGTTAAATTAAAATTTTAGTATGTTTTCTACAAAAGGGGAATAGCTATATGGAGCACCATTCTATAATTGGAGAGAGCCGTGCAAGAAAAATTAAGATTTTGGGCGAGCTTTTGAATAGTCTTTCACCTATATATGAGATGGGTCTGATTTTGCGACTTTCGTAGAAACTTACCTACTAGCAGGATTTTTTCGCGTATTTGTATTTTTTATTTCTTTTGGAGAAAATATTGCTTCGGACAATACTTCCACATTTGTCAAGTCTCGGCACCTAGAATGATGTTCAACACTTAACTAGTAACCTAAATATGGAGCCAATCAATCATTTATAATATACAGAATCATAGTACTATAGTCATATAAAAAAAGTTGATCTTAAGATTCTAGTATTAGCATTTCATTAAATAATAGGAGAATTAATTTTGCTGTTGACTGGAATTATTTATAGAGATCAAATTTTATGCACAAAATATTTCGAATTACACAGTTACTTTTTTATCATAAGCATTAAGTAATAGTTAATGTTATAATTGGATATTTATTCTGATAACATAAATAACAATAACAACAAACTCATTGTAATTCATAGATGAGGTATGGGGAGGGTAATATAAATGCAAATCTTACCGCAACCTTGTTAAGCCAGAGAGACTGTTTTCGATAGACCCCCGGCTCAAGGAATAGTGAAAATAAAGTAACAAACAATAGCAACAATAATGCAATAGACACAAATGACATAACATGTAATAATAAAGAACCAGGAATAAGAGAAATACAAAAATAATACTAGTACTACGGGTAAGACTAAGAGATACTAGAGAGACTACCTGTCATCCTTCCACTCTAATTCTCGACCTCCACCATTTCCTATCGAGGGTCATATCCTCTAAGCTGGAGCTATAGTATGTCCTGCCTAATCACCTCATCCCAATACTTCTTAGGTCTACCCCTACCCTTCCTTAGACCCGCTATGGTCAACCTCTCACACCTCATGATTGGGGCATTTACATCTCTCCTCTGCACGTACCCGAACCATCCCAGCCTCGATTCCCGTAATTTGTTCTTCACCGATGCAACACTCACTTTTTTCCTAATAACTTCGTTCCTAATGTTGTCTTTCCTGGTATGCCCACACATCCATCTCAACATCCTCATCTCAGCTACCTTCATCGGTCCAAGACTCTGCTCCATACAACATAGTCGGTCTAACCACCACTCTGTAGAACTTGCCTTTAAGTCTTGTTGGCACATTCTTATCACACAGAATCCTAGAAGTGAGCCTCTATTTCATCCACGCCGCACCAATCCGATGAGCAACATCATCATTAATCTTCCCGTTGCCTTGGATTACAGACCCAAGATATTTGAAACTATCCTTTCTGGGGATGACTTGTGTATCAATCTTCACTTTCACTTCTACTTCAGGCATCCCATCACTGAACTTGCACTCCAAGTATTCTGTTTTTGACCTGCTCTACTTGAACTCTTTAGACTCCAGTATCTGTCTCCAAACCTCCAACTTACCATTAACCCCGCCTCGCATCTCGTCAATCAGTACTATGTCATCAACAAAAAGCATACACCATGGCATCTCCTCTTATATGTGTCGCGTCAGCACATCTAATGCTAACGCAAAATAAAACGAGCTAAGAGTCGGATTCATGATGTAACCCCATCCCCACTAGGAAATGCTCCGAGTCACCATCCGCAGTCCTCACTCGAGTCTTAGCTCCCTCGTACATATCCTTAATCACCATAATATACGCTACTGGAACACCGCTAACCTCCAAACATCTCCTTAGAACCTCTCTTGTAACTTTATCGTAGGCTCTCTAGGTCAACGAACATCATATGCAAGTTTTTCCTCTGCCGATACTGCTCCACCAGTCTCCGCATTGCCTCCTCAAACTCCACAACCTTGATACGCCTACAAAACCCAAAATTACTCTTATCTCTGAGTTCTTCAACTCACGAGTACGATGTTTCTATTTCCTTCATCGTTCATGAGTTTATGGAACTACGTTTGCCACCTAAGCCTAATACACTTCTTCTATCAATACCTTGCAATCAACTATCTTTGATAATGTAAACAATTTAACCAATTTATATAACTCAACTTTTCTATCAATTATAAGAAACTAACTTTTCCAAGGTAGTCAAATAAATCAATAGAAAAAGAAAGACCTCACAAAAATAAAAAGAAAATGAAAAGGGCTTCCCTTGGAAGTAAAAGGAAAAGCAAAAGAAAACAAAAAGAAAGAGAAAGTTAAAAGATCTAACTATATATATATTTTTTAAATAAAATAATTATGCTTTATTTATAATTGAGTGGTCTTCTTTTCTGCATAGGATTATAGGGGGTATAGTTAAACTAAAGACTACTAATATTTTCTAATACATTTCCTTATTCTTCAACGTAAGAACGTCTTGTCATCTACGGAGCCGCTACCAGGAGCGGCCACTAGCTTACCCCTTCCCTTCGCTTCCTTTCCTTTTTTCTTTGTTCACAGCCATCATCTTCTATGTCGTCAAGATAAGTTCAGTCCAACTCGTAGGTTACCTTTTAGCTTCGTCGTGATCAAAACTTCTTCAGTGCAACTTCATCTCCTTGGCTTCCTTAACCAGAGAACACTAGCAAAAATATCCAATTAATTCTTCTTCTTTTTTCTTTTACCAAATAAAGAAGAGATCTCGAAGAGTTAAATGAACTTTCCCCATATAGTTGTGTTAGTTTGACGAATAATAAGTATTCTAGACTTTGTTTAGGGTTTCATCTAGTTCTCAACTGTTTATCCACATCTTTGATTTAGGGTTGCCGATCTTTATATATTTTTTAACCATATCTTGTTAGGGTAATTAATGGAGAATAATTACAATCAACTGGGGGAGAACTCATCTCAAAGAGGTAATAACTTCTTGTACGGTGGAATTCCGCTTCTTTCATCCCCAAATTCATCTATTTATGGAAGAACAAGTGGCGGCGGCGGAGGCGATTGTTATGATCAATCTCAAGCAGTGGTACATCCCATAGTGAAGACAGAAGGAGGCAGCAGCACTTCTCATCATCATACATTTCAGTACCCTTCGATTATTCGTAGTGGATATCATCAGCAGACGGTTCAAAATCATCACGAGAGTGAGAGTTCTGGTAGTGAAGTTGATGCTTTAAAAGCCAAGATTATTGCTCATCCTCAGTGTTCTAACCTTTTGGACGCTTACATGGATTGTCAAAAGGTAGTATCAACTTTTTTCTTAAATGTAAATATACTGACATAGCTTGAACAAATTGGCTGCTCATCTTTTTTCTTAAGACATTCCAAAGTGAATTAATTCACTTATAAAAAATAAATTGTTTCTTTGTCTCCGTTTCTCCAAAAACTAGTTTTGACTGTATAAAGAATTTTATGAATATTTTTGAGTGATTGAGAATATGACTCTTTAAAATCTGTTAGGCTCAACCTTAGTAGCCTTTTTCACTTAAATCATACCTTTGCTCAAGCGGAATGAATATCCATACCGAGCTTTCTTTCTTTTAGACACTCGAGCCTCAGATCTCTTTGTTTGCTAGATAATTACAAATAACTACTCATAATAAATGCAACTAGTTATTTTAAAATTAAGATTAACATGTTATAATAAATTAATTACATTGATAATTAAAAATTATTAATACTGTCAGTATATATAAGTAAATTATTTTTATACAGGTGGGAGCACCGCCAGAAGTGGTGGCGAGGCTATCGGCAGTACGGCAAGAGTTTGAAGTGAGGCAGCGAGATTCATCGACCGACAGGGATGTTTCCAAGGACCCAGAACTTGATCAATTTATGGTTAGTTTCTTTTATTATATTTATCCTCGTAACATTATAAAAAATGAATATTTTACTTTTTCAATTTAATAATGTAGTCATGAATTTCTTTGTATTTATATCCAGGAAGCTTATTATGACATGCTAGTGAAGTACAGAGAGGAGCTTACAAGGCCCTTACATGAAGCAATGGATTTCATGCGAAAAATCGAAACTCAACTTAATATGCTTGGTAATGGTCCCGTCCGGATCTTCAACTCTGGTACTTACTTCCTTTTCTTTTTTCTCATAAATATTAGCACTGGCGGAGCTACAATTCTACTTACGAGTTCGACAGAACTCGATAATTTTTGATTTAGACTTACATTTTTGTTACAAATTTAATTAGTATATATAAATAATTTATCCGGAACCCAGAATTTATAAACTCAAAATTGTAACTTTGCCTCTCTGATCATTGGTACTACTAGTAGAGAATAGTGAGTTTTGTTCTTCATCGTAATTGCCAAGCATGGAAAGAATGAGAGAAGAATAAACAAAGGGACTGGTTAAAGTTCCTTATTTGAATGCTTAAAGAAGAAAAAAAAAGAAAGAATTTGTGTTGGTGCATTCAATACTGTGCCAATGTTTGTGCTATTTCCGTTTAAGACAGCTTTGACCGGAAACATCACTCTCCATTTCCAATGTTTTCTGTGTAGAATAAGAAAACCCTATTTACGACTGTACGAGGGGAGTAATAATATATACTACTTTAATGTTAAAAAAAGATAATATATGATTTTGTTGCATTAGCAAATAAAGTGTATACTTCATTGTTCAAAAAGAGATGATTTGGTTGCGTTATGCAATAAATAAATGGAGAGACAGACAAATCTTCCAGATATAAACAATGAGGAAGGCACACGTTTTTTCCTCTAATCTTCTTTAATTTAGCTTTAGCTTTATGGGTCCAGATTTCCAGTGTAATTTTGTTCCCACTAAATAAATTCTGCACGCATATATATGATCTCTCTCTCACAAACATATTTATTTGACACTCCACAGTAACTACTTACTTGCCTAACTTTCCTATGTACTCGTAATATTAAATTATCCGTGTATATGTATGATTATACATAATCTTCTAACTTTTGCAAGTAAATTTATGGATATACTTGGTGTAAATTTACAGTTTCCTTAAAAGAGAAAATAGAATGCGACTAGAGCTAAAAGTATATAATATACATTCATGCAAGTCAAACAACATGTAAATAAGTGCATGTATCTGAAGGTAGATATTATAATAACATTGCTGTCATTTCCAAGTAGAGTTTGCTTTTGTATATGGTCTTCTGCGGTAGCTAATAGGTATTGGAAAAATGAAGAACATTGGGTGCTGTTCATCATCAGTGCTATACCATGTAGCCTGCCATGTTTGTCAGATATCCTTTTTCCCATATTTTATTTCCTCTTTAGTTTTTGGTCTTCTCAACTAACTATTTGTTCTTTTCACTAGTTCCTGTATTTAATTTCTACGTCTCTCGGGACATTTTGATTCCATTTTCTAATCATACGTATTTTTGTAATTGCTTCTTTTGCGATTATAAGCAGCAGCAGTTTTCTACAACAACGAGCTAAGGAAAACGGACATGATATGTGAGTTAAGAACATATCATGGTCAAAACTGCAACAAATAAAAGCTTTGTATTTTATTCAAAAAAGTAAAAAGGAGAGCGCATTATCGATCGAATTTCAAACCATGCACCAATGGTCTTGGAATTCTTGGTTATCAAAACAATCCATAATGTGCCATGGAAATGATTGAGAATGAAATTAATTTTTGTCTCCCTATGAACAAGTACCCAATGGTATGAGCTTGAAATTATTCATAAACCAATCATAAAACTATCCTCCAACCAAGGTCGCGGGTTGGTAAAGTTGGCTTTGTGTGACCTATAGGTCACGAGTTCAAGCCATGAAATCGGTCACTATACTTATATCAGAATAGGCTACCTACATCATATTTTCTTCAAACGCTACGTAAATGAGGATACTTCATTCATCAGGCTGTCCTGGCCCTCCCTATGAATAAGTACCCAATAGTATGAGCTTGAAATTATTTTTGAACCACTCATGTAACTGTCCTCCAACCAAAAAATGTACATATGGATTTATCTCACTTGCGTGAAGTTCAAAAGATTACATCTACACTTCTCTTTTGTTTCCTTAAAGCACTCTTTTGTATAATATTATTGAAGAAGCATGACAAGAAAGGGTTGTTTCCTTCTTTGGAAGTGATAAAGAAGTTTCCTCTTTTGGGATCTTATCAACATATTGAATAAGACACTTTACAAGAATAATTCTTTGGTCGAATAAGGTCTGTTGCCCCTCTACTATTAAGTTGCCAACTCTAGAGGACTACTTATATATAGTTGTCTCTATGTACTTGTCGTATATAGTAATTGGAAAGGTGCTTTGATTGTGAGGCATATCTTCATTTAAACTTTTGTTTTATCAACATTACAGAAAATCTCAATTTAGGATTCATCTCATACGTGATTGGTTTTTATAAATATCTTCGCAGCAGGAGTTCCAAACAAATTCCACTTAATTCTCACACATACTTGATAGAGAATCGACCTCTCTTGAAACAGAATGTTCAGCATTTTACTTTGCTGTTAGGTCGATTTGTGCAAAATTCATGCTTGTGTGTGAGCCAAAAAAAAAAAACAAAGAATTCAACTATAACTGTTTAGTGTCATTAGAGAGAAAAGAACAATAAAACCAAACTGTGCTTGAGGAGGCAAATTAGCTACTTGAGAATCCTTTAAAGTTAAACAAAAAGGACTAAGTTTCCACCAGTCTTTTGACCTTACTAAAGATTGATACGCCAGTAGAAAATATATAGAATTTTCAGTGTTTATGCAACAACATTTAGGATTCATATAGTCAAACCTAATTTGCCTGAGACATAAGCATAGTAGTTGTTGCTTTAGGATCCACCATTGAAAAAATAGTTTATCAACATGATTTTTTTTGAAGAACTTAACTTTTGCAATTATTGAGAATGAAACTAGATACTATTGATTTCAGGCAGCAAGGTGAAGAATAATTAACCTATATCTTCTTTATTGATATAAATAAATGGACAGAGGACAAGGGTGAGGGTGTTGGATCATCAGAAGAGGAGCAGGACAATAGTGGTGGAGAAACTGAAATTCCTGAAATTGATCCACGAGCAGAAGATCGTGAACTGAAGAACCACTTATTGAGAAAATACAGCGGCTACTTAAGCAGTCTCAAACAAGAACTTTCCAAGAAGAAGAAAAAGGGGAAATTGCCCAAAGATGCACGCCAGAAGCTGCTCAGTTGGTGGGAGTTACATTACAAGTGGCCATATCCTTCGGTATAAAACTCTACACAAATAAGCACTACTCGTTGTCACCTAATATGGTCTGAGTTTAACTTCTATAGAATAATGGTGTAAAAGAACTTTTAGACTATTAAATCATCTAAAATCTAACTATAGGTAGGGCGGAGTCAGGATTTAAATTTATAGGTTCTAAATTTAGTTTTTTACATATTTAGTAGATTTATTAATACAAATACGGAGTTCGGAAAGCTACTGGATTCGACTGAACTTGTATGTTGTAGTAAGGTAGCGAAATTTTTTGTCGGGTAAGTTCCGACCCCCACGAAAGGCATAATGATTTGGGCACTGTTTCATAGAGAGACTGCGTGAAATAGCCATGTGAAGATGCGGACTACCTGCACCTTGACAGAAAAATCCTATGAAGCTTCATTGTTCCTTGGGATTGGCTTTGGGACTTTCCTGCAGCTTAGGTGGAAGGCAAAGAAGGCCTCCTTCCCGGGGGCCGAGTCATTAGTGAAATACCACTCTAGAAGGGCTAGAATTCTAATCTTGTGTCAGGACAGCTCCATCCCTAACTATACGTCATTGTTTATAAGAAATGAAATTATTTTCCTGTAAAATAAGGTAGGTTACCTAGTTTAAAAACATATAAAATTAATGTAGAAATTCCTAAATTTTATAGTCTTGGTGTAGTATCAATTTTAGTTTGTAATAAATTTGCAGGAGTCAGAGAAGGTGGCATTGGCTGAAACAACAGGTTTGGACCAGAAACAAATAAACAACTGGTTCATTAACCAAAGGAAAAGACACTGGAAACCTTCGGAAGACATGCAGTTCATGGTAATGGATGGTCTTCACCCTCAGAATGCAGCAGCTCTTTATATGGAAGGTCACTATATGGGAGAAGGTCCTTTTCGTTTGGGACAGTAAATGCAACATAGTATTTGGATTTGTTCACAGGCTTTGAGATTTTGGGGAAGTGTTTGCAGAATTTCACATTTGGAAATCTGTACTTTGAGTGACAGCCATGTTCCTTGTAAGGTGAGTATGAATAGGTAAATTAGGGTGTTTAATTATGGTTGTTTAGTTGTAGTACTATGTTTGTAGCCTTGTAAGCAGATGCAAGGGTATTTATTGCTTGTTCAATTCATCAATTGTATATGATGAGTATCCTTTGTACTTGGTATTTTAAATAGTAATGTACCATATCTGGGTTTTACTGCGAAAGTGTTAAATCTGTAATTTAATGACCGTTGTGGATCATATTGGTGTCAAATTTATATTTAGGGATGGAATTGCATCCTCTTGAAACTCAAACAAATAATTTTATTGAGATAAAAGGGTTAGGTTTGTGGTTAGTGAGATATAAATGATGGGTGAGAAAAATTTATAAATGGAGTGAAAGGAAAGTGGAGTAATGGAGCTTGGCAGGTCAAAAATAGAGTTTTCCAGCCAATGTTATTGATTTTCTGGTCAAGAGTACTTTTCTACTTGCTTCTCGCGCGTTTGATAAAGAGTGTAGTCACTTTCTATGCCATGTTAGCAAAAAAAGGTGATAATTTCACTTCAAAATAGTTTAGGGAAGTTATAAAATTTTCGTAAAGTTTAAGTGTGTAATTAGTAAACTGAAACTAGTTGAGGGGGTAATTATATATTCTTCCAACGTGAAAAAGAAGGGAAAAAAAACAAGTGGAAGTAGACCATCATAATAGAAGTAAATTCAGCACAATATTACAGAAATCTCTGGTTAGCATGTTACAGAATTACATTGTATTAATTTTTTTTAATAATTAACCTTTCCATTCAAAATTTGATGTTCCATATTTAAAAGTGGAAGCCGCATTTAGAGAGGAATTTACTCTAGCACGTCTATTTTTTTTTTTTTTTTTTTTTTTTTTTTTTTTTTTTTTAAGGTTTACAGATACATGAAAAATAATAATAACAATGAAAATGAAAATATATAAATTTTTACCTTCCTATACTATATATAAAACTTTATTATTCTCCCTGATTAAATTTTAACTTAATCACATGAGCATATACAATTTATCAATTATATACAAATTAATTTTAAATGAATACCCCTTTATATTAGGAATTGAATAGGGAATCCACATTCCCGCGCTCTTTCACTCACTCTCTCTCTCTCTCTCTCTCTCTTTTTCTCTCCTTCTTGTTCTTTCCCCAATTTTCTTCCTTCATTTTTCTCTGATTTTCATCCTTTTTTTTTCCCCAGGAATTCATCAATGAATTTCAATTGTTATAATATAGAGTTTTAACTTAGCAATCTCCTTTCATGTTGCAAAATTGGTGTTTGAATTGAAATTGTCAATCAATAAATTTTGAAGGTATTTGATTCTTCACCATTGACAGCCATTAAAAAGCTCCGAAGAAGCTTTGAATTCGAGTTTAGGTTTTCAAAAACTATTATTTGTTTAGATTGGGTATTGTTGCAAAGTATTGAAAATATTCTTTGGAGTTTATATCTCAATTTTGAGGGTGTTTGGTGAGGATTTGACTTAATTTTGGCTGAATTTCAGATTGAAATTCGAAGAAGAAGAAGAAGAAGACGATATGACGTACAATACTTATGATATTGTATTAAAGTCGTATTATAATTGTATGTAAATTGTATTTAAATTATATTTTGTTGTAGTTGTATATTTTTTTTATTTGAGTATTGTCTGAAAGTTGAAAGATAGTTGTATAATATATGAATCATTATATGAAATTTGTATTTAAGTCATAATACTATCTTTTTACATAAAATTATTGATATGTTATAAAATTTTCTTAAGAAAGGAATTTTTAATTAAACTTTCTGAGAGAAAGAAAAAATATCACATACAAAATATTTACAAAAATATTTTTGTTTTTGCGTGCTCCAATATTTATGAGTGTTGGGGACTGTATCAGTTGGTTGGGACTAAATTAAACCCCAATACAAGATAGCGAAGTCAAATGACATGGTTACACCATAAAATGAGGCAGTATACCCGGTTCCCTAAAAAATCTCGAGTATAAGTCTCGGTGGAACTGTTTCTGCAATCAAACTTAAAATGATAAGAAGCTTGACCTAGAGCTCCTCTACAAAAAAATCGGATATTTACAAATCATTAAATACATACAAACATATTGGATAAAATTTGTATGACAATTATATTTAAGTTGTATGATGTTGTGTTGTATTTAACCGGGTAAAAGTATTATATGAAAATTGTAGAAAGTTATAAAAAAGTTGTATACTATATAATTAGTCGCAGAAAATCTATTTTTAGTTTATATATTGTTATAGATATATCAAATTTGTATCAAAATTTAAATATTCCGGCATCCAACTTGTCTGGTTTAGGTTCCAAATAAAGCCATCAGTAGCTTACTCAAAATTTCTTGTATAGATTCAAATGCATATATACCCTCCAAATACAAATACAAAAACGATAATCGCAATGATTACTGTGGGTGAAAATCATTACGTCTTTGAGTTATAAATGCACCCTTGCATTAATTCGAGGGAATAGTTTAGGATACAAGAATATTTTTGAGCATTTAAAACAAATTCTTTCTACTTTTTCTCTGTTTCAGAAAAGTCAAGCCTTATTTGTGATTCGTTCCTTTCATTATCGTTCATATATAGAGGAAGTGATTTTTAAGTAATACTTTCCTCCTTTTTATTTACATAAATACTACAAGTTAAGGCACTGTGGGAAAGAGGAGAAGAGAAAAAAATAAGAAAAAGGATGTAACTGAATTTTCAAATTTAAGGCACTAATAATAGATTATATATGGAGAGAGGCGGTAGAGGTAGGGAAAGAGGAGAGGAGAGAAAAAAGAAAAATGTGTATATAATTTAAGGCATTAATAATAGACTATATATAATTTTTAAACAATCTTTATTTAAAGTGAATAATATACAAAATTAGGATAATTTTAATTAATAAATTTCAAAAATTATATAGAAAGGCAAAAAACCCTCATAGTATTTACTTTGAACTTAAAGTTATTCGAATGTAGTGGATTAGAACAGTTCATATTGCTATCTAGCGGCCCATTTGAGTCCCTTGGATTAGAACATCAACTTCGGACGCAAGAAAAGGTTTGACAAAAAACCATAGAAAGGTTGAATGAAGGGAATTGAAGCACTTCTCTGTTAATGGGTCTTAGGCAATGCAAATTTAAATTATAATGAAGCCTCTCTATAATAGTATTGTTTATTTTAATATTTTTTATTTTTATAATAAATTATTGTTATATATCTATAATAATATTTGGCATTTAAATATATTTTGACTGTTATAAATAAAATTTATCCAAAATTTTGTTTTTTCCTTAATTTAATGTTACATATAAAAAACAAAAAATATCGAAATGTAAAATCTTAAAAAAAGATTCATGTTTCACTAATTAAATATTAAAGAAAGTTAATATATTATTAATTAATCCATAACTAAACGTACAAAGATTAAACTCTAAGTCACACATTTTAAAGCTACTAGAAAAATAAATTCTTTCAAGATTGATCGAAATTTTTTGCAATTGTAGCTTCTTTCTTAGATTTTATTCTCTTACTAGCGATAAAATGCTTGAATTGGCGAATATTTATGTCCAAACGTTCAGCGTAAGGGCATCTGATAGCTTTCCCTTTAAGGCAATCTAAGTGCTTAACAGTTGAATCTTCTATCTTAACATTTGTCCAATAGAAAAGATATCATGTGCAAATCTTCAAATCTTATGTATTATGCAGGATGAAAACTTCTATATGATTATTACAGAAGGGTCACATTACAAAGAGCGTTCTACTATGAATATGACCGTTGCTATTATAGGTAAAAAGCTGTTATAGAAAGATAAAATATAATTTTAAAAATTAATTCTACAAAAAATTTAACTGTATTAATTCCTTTCACCTATGCTGGCTTTATTCTTAGATTTTTACGCAGCCGAATATGTACAAAAAAACAGCTAGAAGCTCGACAAGTTTTTTTCTGAGGTATGTAATGGTTCTATTACTGAAAGGTCAGTAAATGATAAACATTTATTTAGTCTAACAAATGGAATTTGACAGGCATCCGACCAATTATGTTTTTTAATTAGTAAAATAAACAAACAAGATCCAGTCAAGATTTTTACTTCCTTTGTTCACTTTTACTTTTTTACTACTAAAATTCTAATTTAACCGTACTTATTAAATTATGCATATCAAGAGAAGACTTTATTTTTCTCTCTCTATTTTACCCTTGTCATTAATTTTTATTTCATAAATTATTTTTCAAGACTTTTCAAAATACTATCATTATTATGGGTACTAAGATAAAATATGCACGTCATCTATTATTTCTTAAGAAGCGTACCACGCCAATTGTGAACAAATAAAAGTGAACAGAAGGAGTACATCTAAGAAGATAACGGGAGCCATCTTATTAGTCACACATAAGATTGTTTACCCGTAAAACGGTATAATTGAATTTATACATGATTTATAGATAAATGAATTAATTTGATCCTAAAATAATAGATGAATTAGACAAAAATATAATACTAAGCCTTGCGATGGAGATAAAATAACAAAAATAGTAATTCCGAGAGCGGGGCTTCCGGGAACAATATTGAGCTTTGAATAGAAGGTAGCGTATGTTTGTCAGAAAATTCATGTCCTTTACAATGATAATAGAGCTCACTATTTATATCTGCACCTAGGGAACAAGGTCCTAGGATCAAGCCCCTCTTTAATGTCAATTATGAGGGCAATTGAAGAATGTGTAACTGTAGGCAGTGAATGCCATATTCCTTGTAACGGACCGTGTACTTAATGCTGTAGAATATTCCTCATTAAATGCTACCGGATGGTAGACATTTACTTCATCATTATGGGTATCATATTCACAGATAGGATCGTTGCCTTCGGACTCAACTATCTTCTGTCTTCTGCTCCACATGTCACTTCCTTATGCAATCATTTAATATGTAGTCCCCTTGCTTTCCGGTGGCATAATTTTGTGTCACCGGGAAGTTAGTAGAAATACCTTTTTTGGCGGAAAATTCACATACCCCGTCTGAAAAGTTTCTGACGGTTGATTAGACGTACGTCTCTCCACATTTAATGCCCCAAACACGCGTCATCTCACAATTTAGCATCACTTTGGTCAGTTGTCGAGGTAATTATGGCCACGTTTTAGCCGCCTATACCTTCTTATACGCATCAACCTCCTTCATTTACACTTCATAACACTCTAAATTTTCTCAAACTTTCTTTCCTTAACTCATACTTCGTCTTTAACCTTTCTTTAACTTTCTTCTTTGAGATAAAACTTTCCTTTTGATAAAAAATGGCCTCTTCTTCCAGAAACCCTAGTTCTTCAAAGAACAAAGGTAAAGCTGATGATGCTGCTCCTTCTACGGTGAGCACCATTATCCCAAAGAGTCTAGTCACTACCAAAGATTTTGAAAAGAAGTATCCTGCTGCTCACCCTGGTACGTGGGCTGTTAGCCTATACCTTCTTCCATCCGTCCTTCCAGTATTCTTGCTGTGAAGGAAGATTGCCACTGTCAAGATTTGGACATTATCGCTCCCGACCTGGCGGAGCGGATAACCTTACCCAAGAAGAATTTTACGTATTTTTACACGTATCCCTTCACTTTGGGAGCGTTCTCTTTGAGTGGAGAGCTTGACTTTGTTATCGTGGAGTTCTGCCTCTGCTACCAAGTGTGCTTGGCACAAGTAAGTCCTTCCGTGTGGAGGACAATCGCTTCTCTTCGGTGCTTGTGCTAGGAGACGGGAGAAGAGCTAACCCTAGCTCGAGTGATGAACCTCTATTCCCCCAAGATCTTCGGGGGAGGGGGGGGGGATGATAAATTTCAGCAAGTGCGGCCACCATGCTTCTCCTATCCAGCATGGATGATGACAATGACCGTGGGTAGATGAAATGGTTCGTTTCAATCACCACCAATGACATCATCCCGGCCACGGCTCCAGCCTTTCCGAAATTATGGAACCGCACTCGTAAGTCTTTCACTTGTTTTTTTTCTTCCGTTAAAGATCATTCCACATTGTTATTGACCATTCGTCTTTTACTTATTTCAGTGACTCGGTGGGTTCCACCTAGGGTTAAAGGCTTGGACCAATGGGTCTAGAAATTTTGGACATTACTACGCCCGAAACCTGCATGTGGAAAGAATTGTCCCTTAAATACGGGTCGAAAACCAAAAATCATGGTAAGTCGAACTCATCTTGTTTTTACCTTTTCATACAAAGAAGTTGTTTGACCCTTCTCTCCTGTTGAATTCAAGTCTACCCAAAAATTATGGTAGAACTTGCTAACTATCTGAAGCCTTTTGGCTTCAGAAAAAGATAGGGAAAAGACACAAGCTCTCCCTCTCGAGTGGTTATTGAACAATGCTATACACAACGCCGCAACGGTATATTCTTCGTTTCCTTCGTTATCTCTTCTATCTTTGATATAGTAGTATTTTGAGTTTGTACTTTTCATTTCGTAGGCTAATTTTCTTGCTTTCGAGGGCCTCCAAAGGTTGATTTGAGATAATGAGGAACTTACCTCCTAGCGGGATCAAATTTTGGTGAGCGGGGCCAAACTGCTGAACTAGAAGATAAAGTTGTTGAGGCGGTTGTGTTGGAGGCTCGATTGCAGCAAAGCGAGCAAGAAGTAGAGACCCTTATCTAAGAGATTGCCCCGTTGAGGATTCAATTTGGAGGCGGCCTTGAACTCCAAAACTGAAGAGATGGCTGATGCGGGGGTGAAGTATTCCCAATTGGAGGAGAAGTATAAAAAGACCATTGAGCATAATAGACTTTTCATCTCTACTATCCATGATCTGGGTATCAGCCTCCGGTCTGTTAGATCCGCTCGGAAAAATCTTTCTGCCGAGGTTGACCAACTTAAAGAAGAACCCAAGCGCCGAGGGCTTCCCTCGTTGTTGAAAAAACATATGCTATGTACAGCATGAGGAGAAAACCTTTGGAAGAGGCTAAAGCGGGTGTCATTGACTTTGATACCGAAATCGCTAAAGCCCCTGAGCTGGAGTCAACTGCTAAAAGGGGTCTTCCAGCTAGGCCTGATGTTACTGATTCTTCTGGTTCCGGTTTCGAATTCTCGGGAACTGAAGAGGAACCGGAAGGCGATGATGCTGAAGGTCAAAATGATGAAGGCCAGACATCGAGTCGCTGGCGTATCTACCCACTTCTCCTGAGGGCGCGGATGCTTCTCTTCCTCCGTGTTCCAAAGATGCTGCAACTTAGTTTTTTGATTTCTCTTTTCCGACTTTTGTACTTGTGTCGTTTGGCACATTCATTGTAAATAAAAAAACTTTTTTGACTCAAGTATTGTATGAGTTTCCCTTTCTGCATACTTTCGTTTAAACAATTTATGCAAGTTTGATCTTTGCTTCCTTTTTAGTTTAAGTGTTTTGTGCAAGTTTTACTGTTTGCGTCTGATCATTCAAGGCTTTGACTGTATTATCCATCGAAAGCGTTTGGATTTCGTGCATAGGTTCTTCCAAAATCAACCCTTTATTGTGAGGGTTTTCATAAGAGAGTGCCTTCTTATGTTTACGGTGCTCATGAAGACGACGTCTCCTGTTTATTACGGCACTAGCATTTGAAGTACTTGTTTAACTTTCAAATGACAAAATAAATTCATCGTTCAGATAGGAAACAAGATAG
Source organism: Nicotiana obtusifolia (assembly GCA_002018475.1). Classification (NCBI taxonomy): domain Eukaryota; kingdom Viridiplantae; phylum Streptophyta; class Magnoliopsida; order Solanales; family Solanaceae; genus Nicotiana; species Nicotiana obtusifolia. Next base: position 29,205 of record MCJB01002669.1, on the reverse strand, counting down.
AGATAAAATAAATTTATTTTATTCCTTCCATTTTTAAAAGTACATAAGCATTCGTTATGCTAAAAAGAAATTGACATTTCTTGTGGCTAACTTGTACAAATTATTTCTACGGGGCTGGCCATGCAGTCCCTGGTCCCGATGATACAACTATGCTTCTGGGTTTCGTATTTCAGTCAAAGTGGCAGCTGTTTTTTCCATATCCTCATATCATTCCACCCAGTGTTCGAATGCGAAGAATGCGTATTTGAACACTGGAAGTTTTACACCTTCGAGGATTCCACTAGTGAATTGCTAGATAATCTTCAGTTTGTTAACAAACTTCACTTCCCCATAGGAATTTATGATATCGAGCCAAAAATTATCTAACAATCTTCAGTGGCTTGCACTTGTGAACGGTCGAGTAATCTTTGTTTGATAGCAAACTTAACTTCCAGGTAGAACTTTGCTATCGAGCAAAAAACTATCTACCCGCTCCGGAGTGGTTCTTCGCTTGTGTGCCTCGTCACTGAAAGGTCTTATTGCTGCTGTTGAAACTTCCTTTGTAGTATGCTTTCCGTTGCTGGCTCATTAAAAACCTTGCCAGAAAAATCCAATTGGGACAAAAACTGGACGAAGGGAAAAAGAGTGCAGCACATACTTTCAGTACAGGTGATGTTCATCAGCAATAGTATCTCTTAAGGTGTGCCACGTTCCAGTTACTTGGCAACTTTTCTCCATCTTGATTCTCCAACTTGTATGATCCTTATTCGATGACAGCTTAAACTTGGTAGAGGCCTTCCTATGTTGGACCTAGCTTCCCTACATTGAGTTCCCAGGTGTTTTGAGTCACTTTCCTTAAAATCAAGTCTCCCACTTTGAAATAACATAGGTTGGCTCTTCGATTGTATAATCTTTCTATTCTCTGCTTTTGAGCTGCCATCCTTATATACGCCAAGTCCTTGCGTTCATCAAGCAGCTCTAGATTGACCAACATTGCTTTATTATTTGTTTCTTCATTTGTCCGGAAGTATCTCAAAGTAGGCTCCCCTACTTCCGCCGGGATTAGGGCTTCTGCTTCGTATACAAGGGAGAAAGGAGTCTCTCCCATGCTCGATTTAGCCTTTGTTCAGTATGCTCATAATACACCTGGCAGATCCTCAGGCCATTTGCCTTTAGCTGTTTTTAATCTCTTTTTGCGATTTCGTATAATCACTTTGTTTGTTGATTCCGCTTGACCATTTGAGCTCGCAAGATATCTCTTATGGTATCCCAAGACTGCAAATTATGTTCTCCCACAAGAAATCCCCTACTTCACGTTCACTGATCTTCTGATGCTTCAACCCAGTTAGAAAAATAGTCAGTTAGAATCAAAAGAAATATTATAATACTAGGGGCCGATGGCAGTGGTCCGACAATATCTGTTCCCCACTGCATGAATGGTCATGGAGACAAAATTGAATGCAATGGTTCTGCTGGTTGATGTACCAATGGTGCGTAGCGTTGACACTTATAGCATTTTTGAACAAACGCTTTGGCGTCTTGTTCCATTTAGGGCCAATAGTATCCTGCCCTTACCACTTGTTGTACTTAGGAATTTGCGCCGGAATGATTTTCACAGATTCCTTTGTGGAATTCTCGCATAACATAATTAGCTTTGGAGGCTCCCAAACATCGGGCCAGCGGGCCTTGGAAATATTTTCTGTACAATTGACCTTCTTTGAAACTATACCGTGCTGCTTTAGCGCGCAACGCCCGGGATGCCTTGGGATCTTCAGGCAACTTTCCGTGCTTGAGGTAATCAATGATCTCATTCCTCCAGTCCCAGACCAAATTATTCGCGTTTACCTTGTAATAGCTATCTGCGTCCAAAACCGAGTGCATAAGCTGTACGACCGTACCAGAGTCTGATCCCTACATTTCTGTTGACGAGCCAAGGTTAGCTAAGGCGTTCGCTTCTGCATTTTCTTCCCTCGGGATATGCGTAATTGAGCACTCCCAGAACCGAGCAAGCAGAGCCTGAACCTTCACTATGTATTGCTGCATGCGTTCCTCTTTAGCTTCGAAGATCCCTTAGACCTGATCTACCACCAGCTGGGAGTCGCATTTGATTTTTATGACCTTGGAATCTAGTCCTGGGGCCAATTCGATCCCTGCAATCAAAGATTCATACTCCGCGTCATTGTTAGTCAGAGGAACCTTTCTTATGGCCTGTCTTAGGATTTATCCTGAAGGCGTGGTTAATACTATGCCGAGCCCGGACCCTTTTATGTTGAAAGCTCCGTCCATAAATAGGGTCCAAACTCCTGATGTCGATTCTGACACCATCACAACTTCTTTGGTTGCTAAAGGTAATAATGTCGGACTGAAATCGGTCACAAAGTCGGCCAAAACTTGTGATTTAATTGCAGTCCTAGGTTTATATTCTATATCAAATTCACACATTTCGACGGCACATTTGGCTAGCCTACTCGAAAGTTCGGGTTTATGAAGGATATTCTGCCTGGGAAAGGTGCTCACCACAACTATTAGGTGACAATGGTAATAAGGCCTAAGCTTCTGAGTGGCAACTATGAGGGCTAAGGCCAACTTCTCCAAATGTAGGTAGCGAGTTTCTGCTATCATTAAATTCTACTAACGTAATAAATGGGAGATTGTGCACCTTCGTTCTCACGGACTAAAACGACACTTACTGCTACCTCCGAGACTGCTAGGTAGATTAAAAGTTTTTCGCCTTCCTTCGGCTTTGATAATAACAGAGGACTTGATAAGTACCTTTTTCAAATCCCTCAAAGCCTGCTGACATTCCAGGGTACATTCGAAGTTTTTCTTCGTTTTGAGTAACGAGAAGAATTGATGGGATTTCTCTGAAGACTGGGAAATGAACCTGCTCAAAGAGGCCAGTCTCCCCGTGAGGCTTTGAACCTCTTTTACGCTTGATAGCTGGTCCGGAATGTCTTCGATGTCTTTGATTTTATCGGGGTTAACCTCAATCCCCGTTTATGACACCAGGAATCCCAGGAACTTGCGGGAACTGACCCCGAACGCACACTTCTCGGGGTTAAGATTCATGTTATGCTTCCTTAGGATGTCAAAAGTTTCTTGCAAGTGTTTAAGATGATCACCTGCGTTCAAAGACTTAACAAGAATATCATCTATATAAACTTCCATAGTTTTCCCTATTTATTTTTTAAACATTTTGTTTACGAGCTGCTGATAAGTGGCTCTAGCATCCGTTAGCCCGAAGGGCATCACATTATAGCAATATGTGCCGAAATCCGTTATGAACGAAGTTCTTTCCTGATCCTCCGGGTTCATTTTGATTTTGTTTTACCCCGAGTAAGCATCGAGGAAACTCATTAACTCATGCTCGACCGTTGCATCAATCATTTGATCAATGTTTGGTAATGGGAATGAGTCCTTTGGGCACGCCTTATTTAAGTCCTTATAATCTATGTACAAGCAAAATTTATTATTCCTTATAATCTATGTACAAGCAAAATTTATTGTTCTTCTTTGGAGATATCACTACGTTAGCTAGCCAATCTAGATAGTTTACCTCTCGGATTGAACCGATATCAAGTAGACGAGTTACCTCTTCTTTGATGAATTTGTTTCTAGCCTCAACAATAGGATATTTTTTCATCTTACCGGAGGAATGCTTGGATCCGAGCTTAGCTTGTTACGGCCACTTCCAGTTAGATACCTGTCATATCCGCCACGCAAAACAATCGACATTAAATTTAAAAAATTCAATAAATCCAGACCTTAGTTTGGGGTGCAGTCTTGTCCTCAAGTGGAATTTCCCCTCCAAGAACTTTTCGAATAATGCGACTTGCTCAAGATCTTCCGCTGTAGATTTTGTTGCGTCCACCTCTTCTGGTACTTGGAAATACCTTGGCACCTGATAAGATTTTGACGCCTCTTACCTCTCGTTGACTTCGCTTGACTCGGGAGCAGGCGCCGATTCCTGTAATTGCTATGCCTTATGCTCCTTCCATTTGCTACTGGAGAACGAAATTGCATTCATCTCCTTTGCCACCAGTTGGTTACCTCTTATTTGTTTAATTCTCTCTGGAGTTGGGAATTTTAGCAACTAGCGATAAGTCGATGGCACAGCCTTCATCTCGTACAACCAAGGTCTTCCCAGAATAATATTGTAGCCCATATCACCATCCACCACCTCGAAAAGGGTCGTCTTCATTACCCCTTCGACATTCGTGGGCAGCAGGATCTCTCCTCGGGTTGTCATGCTTGCTAGGTTAAACCTGACGAGGAGTTTTGTGGCTGGAATGATGCTTCCAGTGAGCTTGACTTGCTCCAATACCCTCCATTGTATAATATTGGCCAAACTCCCTGGATCCACCAGAACACGTTTAATTTTAAAATCCAATACATTTAAAGAGATTACCAATGTGTCCTTGTATAGTAGCATCAATCCATCCGTGTCCTCCTCTACGAAGGTGATGTCAACTTCAGCGACTTCCCGGAGCCTCCTTCTGTGGTTACTGACACCTTCATTTTTTTTGCCGCCGAGAATGTAACCCCGTTAATCTCGGTTTCCTCGAAAATCATGTTGATCATCAGGCGCGGGGAATCTTCTCCTGCTTTAGAGGGCTCCCGTGTTGTCACGATTGCGAACGTAATTGTTTTTAGCCCGATCACATAAAAATTCCCTGAGATAGCCAATTTACAGCAATGTCGCCACCTCTTCGCGCGGATGCCGGCAGTCCCCGTTCTGGTGCGTTTGTCCCGTGGTATTCGCACCACAAATTAGGATCCCTCTAGCTGGGGATCTTATTGGCTTTGACCGTGCTTCTTTAATGTTCCTCATAGCCGATACTAACTCTACTTCACTGACATTGAAGTAATATTCTGAAAGTATGGGGTAGGAAGAATCTCGAGAACCTGACGTTTCTTTGTCTTGTAACGACCTGTTATTCCGGCCGCGATCAGCTCTTCTATCGGTAACGAACCTATCCGCCAACCGGAAACCTCTGCCGCATCCTTTGGCCTGTTCATAGGGCAAAAACCAACTCCTCGAAGGCCGTCGATCTGTGTCAAAATCGTCTTTTGATTTCTCTTATTCTTCTCCGATCCCGGTCCCGACCCTTAACCGACTCGAACTCTCCTTGTGCAATCCTGAATATATCGGCCTTTCAGGCCTGTACCTTTCTAGCCCCGACATAGCCCTTAATGAAAGAATCCGCGAGCATCTCGAAGGAGTCTATGGAATGCTAGGGAAAAAGTGAATACCACGTCAAGGCTCCCTTCGTGAGAGTCTCTCCGAATTTCTTCAGCAAAACTGTTTCGATTTCGTGGGTAACTAAATCGTTCCCCTTCACCGCTGTTGTACAAGTGGTGATATGCTCCTGAGGATCTGAAGTGCCATCATATTTCGGCACGTCTGGCATTTTAAGCCGCTTCAGGATCAATTCTGGTGCCACACTTGGTTTGTATGGCAATTGAGTGTACTTCTTTGAGTCCGACCCTTTGAGCACCGATGGTGCACCCCGGATTTGGTGCATGCGGGCATTCACTTCCCTCATGAACCGTATGAGTTCGTTTTGAAAGGATCCCTCTCGTTGTTGTGACCGGATCCGCTTCCCCCGATCCCATCGAAGCCAACCTCACCCCTCGGAGTGTTGTTGTCGACCCTCTGTGTTGTTTGATTTGCGGGAGTATCGGGAGGAACTGGACCTCGTCCATTCATATGTGAGATGGCCTAAAATGGCCTCTTGTTGCTCCTCCAAGACCCTTACTGCCTCGACGACGTGCTCTTCTTTAGCGTCATCAGGAGTCGCCTCTCGAACGTGTCTGGGGTACTACTTGCCGTGGACCGGTGTGGCCTCGTTCCCCTCACTGCGGGTATTGCTGATTGAATCCTCGTGCTGAGGTTGATTTCCTTGGGCCTCAAGGTTGTGTGTGTTGTTAACACCATTATCTGTCATTTTGTATGATTTTTTTGCTAAGAACAAACAATCAAATGCGTTAGTAAAAGAGGCAAGGACCAACTTCATTACACAACTGTCTAAGCCCCACGGTAGGCGCCAAACCGTTTATCTGTAAAACAGTACAGTTGAATTTATACGTGGTTTATAGACAAGTGAATTAATTTGATCCTAAAATAATAGATGAATTAGACAAAAATGTAATACTTTGCCTTGAGATGGAGATAAAATAGCAGAAATAGTAATTTGGGAGTATGGCTTTCGAGGACAATAACGATGATATCAGTAAATAAGAAGATAAAATTATATTGAGATAGAAGGTAGCTTATGTTTGTCAGAAAATTCGTGTCCTTTACAATGATAATAGAGCTCACTATTTATAGTTGCACCTAGGGAACAAGGTCCAAGGATCAAGCCTCTCTTTAATGTCAATTATGAGAGCCATTGAAGAATGTGTAACGGCAGGCAGTGAATGCCGTATTCCTTGTAATGGGCCGTATACCTAATGCTGTAGAATATTCCTCATTAAATGCTACCTGGTGGCAGACGTTTATTTCATCTTTATGGGTATCATTCTCTCTGTAACAAACAGGTTTGTTCCCTTCGGACTCAATTATCTTCTGTTTTCGGCTCCATATGTCACTTTCTCGTACGATCATTTAATATAAACATATTTTAATCTGTACAAAGATTATTAATTATTGTCATTTTCGACCTTTTTGTCAATATATCAGCACTCATGCAAATGTATCTTCTTTATTCTTGGTTGAATCTCTTTGTTCCCTGTGATTAATCTTACTGATCAAATTTAGGATCCTCCCAGAGATTTATCAAGCCTTGATAGAATTGTTTCATCAGCATACTGTTTCCTTTTAGGCTTGTTTGTTTGTGAGATTGATAAGAGCTTTAATTTTAGTATCTACTACAGTTCTGTAGGTACGTAGAAATGTCATGTCCTTCTTTTAGTAATTAAAGAATTTTATTACCAAAATACTATGTACTGCTCGGACATATACAAAATCAAAATCTAAAGTTGAACAACAGTCCCAAGTCCCAACTTTCCCTACTTCAGAAATCATCAACTAGTCAACTAAGGGGGGCGTTTGGACATAAGATTGTAAAATTTTTAAAAAAAGTGAAATTACTTTTCAAGTGAAAGTGATATTTAAAAATTAGAGCGTGTTTGGATATGAATATAATTTTGGGTTGTCTTTGAAATTTTGTGAGTGATCTGAGTGAAAATATTGAAAATAACTTTTTGGAGTTTTTCAAATTTTTAAAAATTCCAAAATTCCTCTTCAAGTGAAAATTAAAAATTTTATGGCCAACACTGATTTTGGAAAAAAGTAAATTTTTTTCGGAAAAAAAGTAAAAAAAAATCTTATGTATAAACGGGCTCTAAATCTACTTTTTCTGAATTCACCTTAGTTCTAATGGATGTTTAAAAAGGATAAAATATCAGCTGCTCTAATCTTTTTGCTAGCCTTGGCTTCAAACTTGTTTACCTTTAAAATCGGATAACTATTAAATTTGTACGCGGTTTTAAGGATACGTGATCTAACTTGATACAAAAATAAGAAATCAGATTCAAATTGAAATAAATGATCAAAAAGTAAATGCAAACCACACAGGTTGAACAATCTTGGCCTTGAATGTTGGTCACCCTCGAGTCAAAGATGCTTCAATCGGTGCAGGAACAGAGTGATAAGATAATAATAACTAGAAATAATAGTTTATTGCTTTGGGATGCGTGTTACAATGCCCTTTACAAATAGTCAGGCCTTCTTTATATAATGGAGGAGTCCTACTTTAGGTACAATTCTATATAAGGTAAAAAATCACATGATTTGCTAATTAATCGGTTTCATTGATACGTGCCGAGATTCCCGCTGTGATATCCGACCGGTTACAGATATTTCTGTCTTCCGTTTTTTTGGTTCGATAATGTGTTCTCGAGCAAATCGGAGTCGCGGTTAGTTCTGGGGTTACGAACTCAATAATCTTGAAGACGTATGTTCTAACCTCGTGCCTAGGTTCGATGGAACCCTATGGTCGATCTTCAATTTATTATGTTTCATCCCCGATCTGTCATGCAATAGATGAGTTTAGTTTCTACTGTACACAGATAGTCCCCTTGTTTTTCTGAGAGTAAATAACGAGAAACGATATGAGCCCTTGATATTTGTCTTGATACTTTGCGCCAGAAATGACAAAATGAGCGAAACGTCTCGTCAGTCACATCTAAGTGGCATTAAATATTTGTCAGTTGCTGGTCGACCACTACATGTTTTGAACCATCGTTTGCAAACTATAAATACTTCCTCCTTCATTCATTTAAACTTTACATTCAACCTTTTCCTGCTCTTGTTCTTAAAGAACCTTTGCGTTTTCTAGCATTTTCCCCAATTTCTTGAGAGCTTTGTAAGAGTTTCTCCTTTGTCTGAACTATTCAAGCGTACCCCTCTAACTCCTTCTTCTTCATCTTCATCAAAAAATGGCGAAGACTTCTAAGTCTGTTCCCCAAAAGGAAACTCCCTCTTCCTCGAAACCGAATGAGAACGTTTTGCCTGTTGCTACTGAGGAACAGACACCAAAACCCCTTCTTGAGAAAACCTCCTCTGTACCGGGCCGGTGCGAACCGGTCTTGAGATACATATTTTCGGTCAAATAACGGTGTTCTCGACAAGGTTAGGAAGGACTGCAACTGGTTCGGTAAGTATGTAGTGGTTCCTACGCCCGAGGAGGCGATCACTACCCACGCGGAGGGTTTCCTGAGTGTTTACACTTATTCCTTCACGTTGGGCCCCTTGGACCCGGTCATCATCGCCTTTTGTAAGAGGTACGAGGTGACCCTAGGCCAAATTCATCCCTCCTTCTAGAGGATAGTCATTCTCCTCCGCTTATTTGTAAACAAGATCGAGAGGTGTCTCTTCACCATCGCTCACCTCATGCATCTGTACAGTCCCCGACTCTATCGAGGGGGCTAATAAAACTGGCCCGTCGGGCTTGTAAGGCCCAATTCTCGAGCATCGATGAGGATCGAGACCAAGGCTGGTTGGGCCAATTCGTTTGAGTGAGGACTTTGTACTTAATCCCGGTCGAGGACATGCCATTTCCTGAGAAATGGAACATGAAGCGTAAGTATAACCTTGCCTTTAAGATTTTCTTTATCATTTTTCTTTCACCCTTCTTCTTATCGATTCTTTGTGATGCAACTATTGCTCGGATGCCAGATGCAGTTCCTCAACTGAAGGAGTGGGTCGAGGGCATCGCGTCTCAAAAACCCTATTTCGAGCGTGAGTGGCGCAAACTTTTGAAGGGCCGGTGGGAGGCCCGTGCTCAGGGTGAGATTTCTCTACTGAGTGAATTAACACTTAGTTATCTTAGCTACATTCGTTCTCACTTTTTCTTCATTTGTTGGTCTTCCCAAAGATGTCAAAATGAGGACCCCGTCCGGTGATGAAGACATCCTCTCTAAATCAACTTTTTCTAGGCAGGATAAAGAGAAGAAAAGAAAAAGGGCTCCGAGTTCTCTGAACTCGGAGAAGAAAAAACCAAAGAGGAGGCTGGTTCTCTTGGAGGATGCTCGGGTTCTCTCTGCCCCGTGGGGGTTGCCAGCTATCACCAAAAAGGATCAGGCTGAAATGGACGAGGTGGAGGCCCCTGTCTGTTCAATGAAGCTCAACAGGTGTTGAATCGGGTAACGTCGAGTGCATTTTTATTATGTACTTAGATTAAATTGCAAACAATCGTAATATATTTCTTTGTATTCGCAGGCCTCGGTGCTTCATCACAAAATTTTTCTCCGAAATCGGAAAGAATTAAACCAACACGAGGCCGAAACCCAAGCGCTTATCGAGAAGAGAGATGCTTACAAGCTCCTTAGTGAGAAGCTCCAGTCCGAGCTAGAAGAGGCTCGGAAGGAGCATGCTGGCCTAGTCGAGCAGGTAAGACGAGTATTTGAAGTTAGTGACAATGATTTAGACACAGTGGCTAACAACCCGAACCTGCAGGTTCAAGAGAAACTTGACCAGATCGAGCAGCTCCAGGCAGAGGTGGATACGGTGAAAGATGAGGTCGAAGACTGGAAGAAAAACATGGACCGCCTGGCCTCGAAAAAGGAAAATGCCCGAGAACACAACTGGCTTCGATGAGGTCTACTGAGCTCGGCGATCTTCGGCAAAAAAATCTGGACAAGGAACTTGAGATGGCCTAGTTAGAGATTGCTGTGATTAAGGCCGAGGCAGATGAGAGGGTGGCCTAGCATAAGGTCGATGCTGAGGCGGCTCAGGATCAAGTGAGAAACTTGGTGGAGCATATGAAGTGGCAATCCTGAAGGGAGGCCCTCAAAGGAGCTCGAGCTCTGAGTTTTAACCTGTTGGCCAAAATTGAGAATGCCAAGGTATCCGAAGCCAAGGCCAAGAAGTTGGTTTATCCCGAGGAGGAGGATTCTAAGGGATTTGAAGATTCAGACGAGCCTGAAGATAGCGGAGACCCCGAAGGTGATGACGTG
>MCJB01002669.1:2712-18044 GCA_002018475.1 Nicotiana obtusifolia | reverse complement strand
AAAGACTAGGCCACTTAGGATCTTTTTAGACATTTTTATTGTTTTTTTTTTTGGGTTGTTTTGGCCGTTGTAAAATTTTATCTCGTGGCCATTCGGCCCTTGTAAAAAGAAATTTCTGATTATTAATATAAGGCCTTTTCCCTTCAACAGCTTTCAAATTTTCTCTTATCCTTGTTTATTTTGCAAAGATCTAAATGCCTTGGCATGAAACAATTGGTTTTTGTTTAGATTCTCGAAGAAACCTTGCCTTCAACTATTTTGTTTTAAGGCGTCGTGGGGGTTCGATGTGACCGAAAGTTTTATTTCCCTAAAGTTTTTAGACCTTTTCCTTTTTTAAAATCATAGTCTGTCGAGGGTAGCCTTTGGAACCGGTTAAGAAATTTCAAGGCCTTGTTGTTTTTGTTACGGGTTCGGACGTCTCCGAGCCATGTTTATGTGGCCTTAGCCTTTATAGTTTGGGTGTTGTCCCGTGTTAATATCATTATTTGGAGTTATCCGGGTTTGCCTAAGATGGCAGTCCCCGAGTAGGGGTGGCCTTAGCCTATAAAATTTGGGGGTTGCCTAATAGGTCTTATACCCCCGAGGTCTTATAGCTTGGACCGTCCGAGTTTGTTTTTTATGACAACAGTCCTCGAGTGAGAGAGTGATTATTCGAACTCAGGTTAGGGAGGCCCTTGGGCTCGTTTCCATTAGGGGATCAGAAGCAGGGAAATTCTTAAGAAATGTAAAGGAAAAAATTTTAAACGACAAGATGTTTGCAAGGAAGAGATTTTTCTTTATTCTTGTGCACAATAGTAATGTATGTGTATATTCTTTGCGTCAGGGTTCAAGCAGTTTATGTGGAAATGATTCATTTGACCATTTGGCCCTTACATAGAATCCTATCGATCAAGACCCTTCAATCCCGAAGTCTTTTTCCATGCTAAAGTCGATATCAGAGGGTAATGACCCCCAGTGTTCTCGGTTGGCCGAAGAGGGGCCTCGAACGCTGTTATGATCATCGTCACCGGTTTTTTGCTAGCCTTCAATTCTAAGTTAGCACGATTTACTTGTTGTCTCATTACCTTGCCGGAGAACCTATTTGGGGCAAAACTGGCTTGATGGAAAAAGAGTGCAACGCATGCTTTCAGACCTAAAACCTCATACCGTCGCTCGTTGGTTACCTGCAGGGGTTAGCTTAAGATGTAAATAAAGGAAAGAATGGGGCCATACCTTAGCAATAATATCGCTTTAAATGAGTTATATTCCAGTTGTTCGGTAGTTGCTTGTCATTCATTGTTCCGAGCTTGTAGGATCCTTTTCCGATGATCTCGATAATTTGGTACGGTCCTTCCCAGTTCAGCCCCAATTTTTCTTTATTCGGGTTTCAGGTGCTTAATGTGACTGTTCTTAGTACCAATCCCCGATGTTGAAGTGTCGAAGGTTATCCCTTGGATTATAATATCTTTCGATCCACTATTTTTGAGCGGCTACCGGGACAAGGGCGGCTTCGCGCCTTTCATCTAATAGCTCCAGGTTCGTACTCATAGTTTCGTCCTTCGATTCCTTTGTTGCATATCAGACTCTGATGCTTGGTTCTCCGACCTCGACCGGTATCAAATCTTCGGCGCCATAAACCAAAGAAAATGGGTTAGAACTGGTACTGGACTTCGAGGTTGTACGGTATGGCCACAGGACTTCGGGTAATATTTCTTTCCATCTTCCTTTGGCGTTGGTTAACCTTTTTTTAAGGTTTTGGAGTATGGTTTTGTTGGTAGATTCAGCTTGTCCATTCGCACTAGGATGATAGGGTGTCGATAAGATCCTTTTGATCTTGTGGTCTTCAAGGAATTTGGTTACTTGGCTTCCGATGAACTATTTCCCATTATCGCATACAATCTCGGTCGATGACCTCCTTTTCTTGGACCTTCTCATACGGCTAGGCTTCTATTCACTTAGAAAAATAGTCAGTCATAAACAATATAAATTGAGCCTTATCGGGTGCCCAAGGAAAGGGGCCAACGATGTCCATCCCCCACTTCATGAACGGCCATGGTGACAAAACCGAATGCAGCAGCTCCCCAGGTCGATGGATCATGGGGGTGTGTTTTTGGCATTCATCACATTTTTGAACGAACTCCTTTGCGTCTTTTTCCATGTAAATCTAGTAATAACTGGCTATGATTATTTTTCGAACCAGCGATTCAGCGCCCGAATGATTTCCACAGGTACCTTCGTGGATTTCCCTCATAACATACTCAGTATCACCCGGCTCTAGACATACTGCAAGTGGGCCATCAAATGGTCTTCTGAACAAGGTTCCGTCTTCAGACAGGTTAAATTGGGCCGCCTTTGTATGCAAGGCCCTCGACTCTTTTGGATCCAAGGGTAGTTTACCGAATCTGAGATATTCCACATACTTATTCCTCCAGTCCCAAGTTAGGCTCGTCGAGTTGATCTCGGTGTGGCCTTCTTCCACCACCGATCTTATTAGTTGTACAACTTCTCCCAAGTTGAACTCGTTGTCTTCGACCGACGACCCCAAGTTAGCGAGGGCATCAACCTTGTTGTTTTGATCCCGAGGTTTGTGTTGCAGAGTCCATTCTTTGAGCCGATGTAATATCACCTATAATTTGTCCAAGTATCTTTGCATTTGTTCCTCTCTGACCTCGAATGTTCCATTGACTTGGTTTACCACAAGGAGGGAGTCGCACTTGGCTTCGATCACCTCTGCCCCTAAGCACTGGGCTAGCTCAAGGCCTGCAATCATGGCCTCATATTCGGCCTCGTTGTTAGTCTCACAATCTTAATAGATTGTCTAATTATATTACCTGTTGGTGGCTTTAGTACGATGCCAAGTCCGGAACCTTTTGTGTTTGAGGAGCCATCCATAAAGAGGGTCCATATTCCCGAGGAAGTTCCTGAGTAAACAAAAACTCTCTTTCGATCTCGGGTATTAGGGCCGGTGTAAAGTCGGCCACAAAGTCTGCCAAAATTTGAGACTTAATGGTGGTCCGAGGTCGATATTCAATATCGTACCCACTCATTTCTATGGCCTATTTGGCCAATCGGCTCGAGAGTTCGGGCTTATGCATAACGTTCCTCAATGGGTAAGTTGTTACGACACATATGGGGTAGTATTGGAAGTACAATTTTAGTTTCCTAGAGGTGCTTAGCAAAGCGAGAGCCAGTTTTTCTAGGTGAGGGTACCTAGTTTCGGCCTTACCTAAGATCCTCCTAACATAGTAAATTGAAAATTGCGTACCTTGTTCTTCCCGAACTAGGACTCCACTTGTCGCTATCTCCGAGACCGTCAAGTACAAGTACAGTTGTTCATCCATCTTCGGTATGTGAAGTAGGGGCGGGCTCGATAAATACCTCTTGAGTTCCCCCAAAGCTTGTTGGCATTCCGGGGTCCACGAGAAGTTGTTCTTCTTCAACAGTGCGAAGAATTAGTGGCTCTTGTCGGACGACCTTAAAATAAATCAATCCAGGGCAGCTATTTGCATGGTTAACCTTTGCACGACCTTTAAATTATCCACGACCGTGATATCTTCGATGGCTTTGATTTTATCGGTATTAATTTCGATTCCCCGATTGGATACCATGAATCCGAGGAACTTACCCGACCCAACTCCAAATGCATATTTTTCTGGGTTCAGCTTCATATTGTACTGCTTCAGTATGCTGCAGGTTTCCTGCAAAATTTTTAAATGGTCCTCTGCTCGTAGGGACTTAACAAACATGTTTTCAATTTAAACTTCCATTAATTTTCCTATTTGTTCCTCGAACATCCGATTTACTAGGAGTTGGTAAGTGGCACTGGTATTTTTCAATCCAAACGGCATTACATTGTAACAGTATATGCCGTATTTAGTGACAAAGGAAGTTTTTTCCTGATCACTTAGGTCCATCCGTATCTGGTTGTACCCGAAATAGGCATCGAAAAAACTGAGGATCTTGTGGCCGACGGTGACATCGATCATACGGTCGATGTTGGGTAAAGAAAAAGAGTCTTTGGCGCATGCCTTATTCAAATCTTTGTATTCTATACGCATTCTTAGTTTATTCCCTTTTTTAGGGACTACCACTACGTTTGCAACCCAATCCGGGTATTTAACCTCCTAAATAGACCCTATTTTACGAAGTTTAGATACCTCATCCTTGATAAAAGCATGCTTGATCTTGGACTGGGGTCTCCTCTTTCTGTTTAACCGGGTGAAATTCCGGGTCCAAGCTTAGCTTGTGAGTGGTTATCTCCGGCGGGATTCCAGTCATATTGAGGTCGGACCAAGTGAAACAATCTTCGTTAGTTATAAGAAATCAAATGAGTTTTTCCCTGAGCACGGATCTTAGCCCCGTTCCCAGGTATACCTTTCAATCGGGCAAGCTTTCTCGCAATATGACTTGTTCCAACTCCTCGACCGTCGATTTAGTGGCGCCGGAATCATCAGGGGCTATAAAAGATCTGGGAACCCCATAATTATCATCCTCGACTTCCTTTTGTTTGCCCGAATCTGCCGAAGATGGTATCGATATTGCTATTTGGCCCCGCTTTTGATCCTCTGGTTTGGGCCGTTCGATGTCGAAACTGTAGATGCCGGTATCACCTCCTTGACCACGAACATTTCTTTCATAGCCGGCTGTTCTCCGTATACTGTTCTGACCCTGTCGGTTGTTGGGAATTTCAGTGCCTAGTATAGTGTCGAGGGCACCGCCCTCATGTTGTGGATCCATGCCCTCCCGAATAAAGCGTTATACTTCATGTCCCTTTCGATCACATAAAATTTAGTCTCCTGGATGGTCCGGCTGTGTTACGGGTAACGTTATTTCGCCCTTAGTGGTCTCACATGCATGTTGAATCCGTTCAGAACTCGAACAACATGCATGATTTGGTCTTGTAGACCAAGCTGCTCCACGACCCTTGATCGAATGATGTTGGCGGAGCTACCTGGATAAATTAACACACGTTTAACCCGAATTTTATTTACGAGTACAGATATTACTAGTGCATCATTGTGGGATTGAACGATCCCTTCCGCATCCTTGTCGTTGAAAGATAAAGTTCCCTTCGGTATGTAGTCTCGAGTTCGTTTCTCCCTAGTGATGGATACTTTGGTGCGTTTCAACATTGGCCCTATGGGATATCAAACCCTCCAATGATAATATTAATGATGTGTTGAGGTTCTTCTTGTTCTGCCTGTTTGTTAGAATCCCTGTTCCTGAAATAATTCTTGGCTCGGTCGCTCAAGAACTCCTGAAGGTGCCCATTGTTGAATAGACGGGCCACTTCCTCTCTCAACTGTCGACAATCTTCCATTCTGTGACCGTGAGTGCCATGATATTTGCATATCTGGTTAGGATCCCTTTGGGTTGGATCGGACTGTAGAGGTCGAGGCCATTTAGTATCTTTGATGCGCCCGATAGCTAATACAATGGCGGCAACATCAATATTTAAGTTATATTCCGATAGCCTCGGTTCGTCTTTGGACCTGTGGAAGCCATTTTTAGTCATAAGCCCCCTGTTGTTTTGACCTTGGTCGTTTCTCCTTTCGTTTCTCATGGAATTTTGCCCGGACCCACTGCTTCTCCGATCTCTGTTATGCGGCTGATACCGATCCCTATTTGGCCTCAGTTCGTGATTGCTATCTCTCTTGACTCTGTCGAGGGTTCTGACGGGATAGACTGACCTCGAAGGGGCCCCGAGTTGATCATCTTCGACTCTGATTTTCGATTGATACTGGTTATGCACGTCGGCCCATGTAATAGCCGGGTATTTATTAAGTGCTGCTTCAGCTACTATGAAGCCACCGAGTTTCGACTATTAAGTCCCCGAGTGAAAGCTTGAATAGCCTAATCATCAATGACCGGCGGCAAATCCATTCATTCCATTTGAAATCGGGACACGAACTCTCTTAGCATCTCATTATCCTTCTGTTTGACTTTGAAAAGGTCCGGTTTCCTTGTCTCAATCTTGATGGCACCTGCATGTACTTTTACAAAAGAATCTACAAGCATAGAAAACGAGTCAATAAAATTAGGAGGTAAATTGTGATACCATATCTTAGCTCCCTTTGACAGGGTCTCCCCAAATTTTTTTCAACAGAACAGACTCGATCTCATCGTCCGCCAGGTCGTTCCCTTTGATAGCACATGTATAAGAGGTTACATGCTCGTTTGGGTCGGTCATTTCTATACTTGGGTATTTCGGGCATAAGGAACTTCTTGAGGATCGGCTTGCGATGGGTGGAAAAGGTTTTTGCACGAACTTCCTGGAATCCAGGCCCTTCAATATTGGAGGTGCTCCTGGAATTTGGTCTACCCTGGAATTGTATGTTTTCACCTTTTTGTCGTTAGCCTCGATCTTCGTCTCCCCTGTTTTCATTTGTTATGTCAGCTCCTCGAGCATTTTAATGATCTCGGGGTTAGCTCCCGATTCGTGTTCGTTCGACCTTTCTATGACTGGTTCATCCCTGCAGGTGACTTCCCGAGTAAAATAGGGCTCAACCATTCTTGGTGCACGGTTTTGGTACTGTAACTGAGCTATCACCGCCTGTTGAGCCTGCAACTTTTCGAAGATCACTCATAGAATGATCCCATCTCTTTCAATGTTTTGAGTTTTTCGAGTTACCGATCGGGCTCCACCACGAGCGCTACTTTTAGGGTCGGTAGGCAAGTTTGCATCGATAGCCACATGCGAATTAGCGTCGATCGAATCTGCGATCGAAATTTCAGCAGGATCAGCAGGTGGTACCTCGTGCTATGTTGTTATTTTCACCCGTACCCATTGTCAACATGTAAAGGTGTTGATTGAGAGCTTTACATTTTTATATTTTAGCTTGGAATCAAAGACACTTCAAAGAGCAAGTGTAAAGCAGTGTGTGTTATGGAGATTTGTATTAAATAACCACTATTATCCTTAGCCCCACGGTGGGCGCCAAATTGTTTACCCTCAAAATCGAATAACAATTGAATTTATATGCGATTTTTTGGATACGTGGTCTAACTTGATATAAAAATGAGAAATCAGATTCAAATTGAAATAAATGATAAAAAAAAGTAAATGCAAACCACGCAGGTTGAACAATCTTGACCTTGAAGGTTGGTCAACCTCGAGTCAAAGATGCTGCAATCGGTGCCGGAACAGAGTGATAAGATAATAATGACTAGAAAATAACAGTATATTGCTTTGGGATGCATGCTACAATGTCCTTTACAAATAATCAGACCCTCTTTATATAGTAGAGGAATCCTACTGTAGGTACAATCCTATATAAGGTAAAAAAACTTATGATTTGCTAATTAATCGGTTTCATTGATACGTGCCGAGATTCCCGCCATGATATCCGACCGATTACGGATATTTCGACCTTCTATTATTTTGGTTGGATAATGTGTTCTCGAGCTAATTCGGAGTCGCGGTCAGTTCCGGGGTTACGGACTCGATAATCTTGAAAACGCATGTTCTAAGCACGATGGAACCCCAGGGTCGATTTTCAATACATTATGTTTTGTCCCTAATTCTATCATACAATAGATGAGTTCAGTTTATACCGCATACACAAATGCAAGCATGAACCAGAGATTTTGTTACTGATACAATTCAAGAATCATCTAAATTCTAATATTCAGCAGAATGACAAGGATTGAACGAGTACTAAACGGAGAAGCAATATTTTTATCTATAACTTTTGGGGCTTGGAGTATGATGCACATTTCACAAAGAGATGCAGCATTAGAATATGAAACTGTCATTATAATCTGAAACTTGCTATTACAATATGAAACTAGTCCATGAGAGGACTGGAGGAGGTGGGGAGACAACGAGGTGATGTCTCATCATCAAACTTTGATACTATGAAATGAAACTAGTCCATGAGAGGACAAGAGCAGGTAGTGAGACAACGAGGTGATGTCTCATAATCTCTTTTAATTTATTTCTTTGAGATACATATACACACCTAACGCCACTTCATATTAAATATTCTAGCAAGTTTCGATCAAACACCGGTAATTGCATAACCAGCTTCTTGACTCACATCTTTGACATCGAGTAATCCATCACATCAACGAGAAAATCTATAAAAGTAAAACAACCAAATTTTAAAAACAAAAAATAGAAAGGGAAAAAGAGAAGCTCATAAAGAAAAAGAGAATAATTTACCTGCATCTTGCTTGGTGAAGCAGAGAGGAGGAGTAACCCTAAAAACATTGCCATAAAATCCTCCTTTTCCAATGAGGACTCCCATTTCTGGAAGCACCAAATACGTATATTAGATTAAAAATAAATCCATGCTCAGATAAACAAAAACTTAAGACTAGAGCATAAACAAAGACAAATAAGATACCTTTCATCTGCTCCATTACTCGCAATATTTCCACCTTAGCTGGAGTTTTTGACTGTCTATCAGTAACCAGCTCAACGCCAAGCATCAGACCTCTTCCCCTCACATCACCAATAACTGCAGAATGAAGAACCAAGTTTTTGAGATGAAGCTGAGTCAATAAATAAGTAAGTTTTTCCCTTGCTTGCAGTTCGAGGGCTTATGACTATAACAGAATACAATAGAATCTTTGTTCATTCTCAAAGTTGGAAGTAGGAACATACTTTCATGTTTCTCCATTAGAGAAGTAAGCCGGTTTTTAAGATATGATCCGACATTGAATGCATTTTGCTGAAGCTTCTCTTTTTCAATTACTCTGAGAACAGCTAGGCCCCCAGCAGTACACACAGGATTACCGCCGAAGGTGTTGAAATAACTGCGATTAGTCAGGACCTTTGCAATCTCGGGTGTGGTGACCACAGCACCAAGTGGGATGCCATTTCCAATACCCTGATCAAAATTTTATCTCAGAAGCTTAATAAAAATGAAGAGAGCATGTCTACATAATTGCAGTCACACATATCCATAGGAAGAATTTTCTGAGGTTTCATTCATACGACTTGGCTTGCTTAAGCTAACATATGGAACAATCCAAAATAGAGAAATGACAGTAAAGATAATGGTAAAAAGAAGATTAGTCATGCAATTTAATTTCAGTATCATTATCTAAAAGCTGGAGTCTGAATGTAGAACTATTCTGTGAAATCTCAACGGAAACAACAAACAGGGTAAAAAGAAACGAGCATGGAGAATCCACCTTTGCCATGGTAACAATATCAGGCACGACACCGTGACCTTCAAATCCCCAAAAGTGGCTCCCCGTCCGAGCAAATCCCGACTGGACCTCATCAGCTATACAAATGCCTCCTGCCTTTCTGACTCTGTCATAGACCGCTGGCAAGTATCCTGGGGCCAGCTCCAAAATCCCACCCACTCCCTGGAAAGAACACATGCCATAGTTAAAATCAAATGGAATAGGTCAATCAAACCTGCATCTTGAAGGATATAATCATGAAACTGTGAGCACATGAAGTGCACATCTAAGTCAGATTATGCTACCTGTATAGCTTCTGCAATAAAACCAGCCACACGACCACTGGTTCCATAGGTGATCAAATCATCTAAATCCCTCGCATATTTTAGTCCGTCTGAACCAAACACACCTCTATATTGATCAGGGTTCAGGGCATGGTGAACTCCAGTCTGTTGGAATATGCATGGCAGATAACTTGCAAATGATTGGAATGACAATAAAACAAAATTTGAGCATATAGATTGAGAACATCATTGTACAAGATAATGAGATATTACAGTTAAAAGAAATTTAGCTTAGCAATATATCTATGTTACAGTTAACAGGCTTTTTTATCTTTGTCTTTCTTAAGACTCTGAAAAGGAATTCCAAAAACACTATACCAAATTTTCAAAAGCAGGACACATTTGTTTAGATATATTAGCAAGAGATACAACTATACGGCCATGGACTACAGTAACAGCTTGTTTGGATGGTTGTTACATGTTATATTATATCGTATTGTTACTTTAAATACAATATTTGTTTTGATTGCTACTTAAATTTTATTGTGTCGTATCGTTAAATTCATCATTACGTAATGACGAAAAGTGCCACTTTATGGAACGATCGATTTGGTGCGGTCGCGTCGTTGCCTTTTTTCTCTCATCTTGCCCTTTCTTATTATTAAATAATCCTATTTTATCTACCTTTTATATAATTATTCTACCAAGTAGCTTACTTTATTTTATAATATTGCAAGTTTATTCCTCATATTATTGGTGCATGACGTCATGAAACGACGCCAAACAGTATAATCTATCCATATATCATATACATCAAAACAATACAGTACAATACAATACAATATTATACCATACATTATGAAATGATACATAACAACCATCCAAACAAGTTGTTAAGATATTCCTAGGAAATATTTTTGAGTACAAGGGTTGTATTGTGAAAAAGTCTACTTCTTGGATAGTAAATTACTACAGAGAGAGCTACATTTTGATGAAAAACTTATAGAACAACATCATTAATTAGTACTAAAGAAATTACTGGAAAAGTACCTAAATGCTTCGTTTATGAAGGTTTTAATGATCAAGAAATGCGTAAAGAAAGCACAAGACACAGAATTTCAAGTAATACTTTAAAAAGCCTGCAAAGCATGCTTTCATCAATTTAACATTAAAGTGTACTAAAAAAAGATAATCAAGTGGCTGCATTGAGAGACATGCCTGTACAACATTGAACTTGTAGCTAGACTGGGCAGTGGAACCCATTGTCCCAGCAGCATTGCCATGATAGCCGTTCCTAAGCGAAATAACATCTTGGCAACCAGTGTACAACCGTGCCATCATCAAAGCCAACTCATTCGCTTCCGTGCCCGAATTTGTAAAGAAGACAACCTACAAACCAATTAAAAGGAAAAAATATACACAAAATCATTATAGATAAATGATATTCATGCATACAACCTGAAGTTAATTCAAAAATAAAGTCAATGAACCTTGAGATCTCCAGGCAATTTGGATGCAAGTTCCTCAGCAAAATCAGCTACAGCATGATTCAAATACAAAACAGTGGAGTGCTGCAAACGCTTTGTTTGATTAACAATTGATTCAACCACCTCAGGATGGCAATGCCCACAACACACTGTAGCAATCCCTCCAAATGCATCTAGATATCTCCGCCCATTTTCGTCATACAAATACTGCATCTTCCCATCCACCAAATTCAACTGAAAACACAAAAATCAAAGATTACAACAAAACAAAACAAAAACAATTATTAATGAATCGCAAAATCCCAATATTTATATTTCGAAAAATTATAAAGAATCATGATTTACTGTAACTGATTGAGGATCTAATGTAGATGAGTTTAAGTTCTGTGCAGTGATATTCAAGTTCATCACACTGATAGAAAAAAAATGCTTTACACACAAATATACTTATTTGATCATGCGTCTTAACACCCCCAATATGGGATCTAATTCTTTTCTGATTAAGCGCGTGGAAATACTTTTTATTGGACTAGAACAAGGAGCAGTAGACTTACGGGCTTGTTGTAAAAATGGAAGATGGCTGGGTTGAGATATGTTTGGCGTTTGAGAAGGATTTCATCGGCGGAAGGACCGGTGTAAGGCGGAGGAGTATAATCAAAAGGGGGCATTTTGGGAAGTGATGTGCCATCTTCTTGTTGATGAAGAGACGTGCAAGATTGCGCAACTGACGAATTGGGTCGACAACTGAACAGGGACTGAGACTGATTTTTTCGCAGTAATGCCCTTTTGGGGATGAATCTCTGCATCCTAAAATAGACGATGAAAAATTCACTTGCTCCTCAACTCTTGGAGACTGAAAGAGAGTGATTTGGGTATGTGTAAATATATTTTATACGCATACCGAGTATATATAAGATCCCCGAGATGCTATGCTGATTCAGAGTCACGTGTGATGAGTCATCTTCTTATCAATAATCATGTCCCAATGTGGATTTTGTATGAATATAAATTATTACATAAAGATTTAAATAAAGGATGGTTGGAGGAAGTATTTGTTTTAAAATATTTAATATTGAAAAATAATAAAATTAAATCAGTTGTTATTTTTTGTAAATATATCCTTTTTGTTCAAATTAATGAAGTATTAATTAATTAAGGCATTTGATGAGAGATAAAAAGTAATCTTGTTAAAGTACTTTTGTGATAAAGTTTATTAAATTTCTTTTTTTTTTCCAGTTAAGAATTATGCAGAAAAATTTAATAACTACAAAAAGCATCAAATATGGGCTTAGGGTTAATCATTAAGCTTATCAACGATCGAGTTGGACTTGATTACGCAACTGTATTTTAAATGTGCCAAACTTTTGTTGGTTCTTTTGGAAGGAACAGGCTTAGTGAATTGACTAAGAAACGTGCAATTTATGTTCTGAGTTTAATGGACTGTGTAAATACTAAGAGTATGTTTGGAAAACCACTTGGTAATTATCAGAATGTAATTATCATGGTGTAATTATATAGTTTAGTAATTATAATGACTTGATTGTTTGTCATAATATAATTACAGTGTAATTACAAGTGTATTGTTTGGTTGCACAAGTGTAATTACACAGTTAGATTAAATTTTAAATGAAATAATTATCAAAACTTAAAAGTTAATATAATAATATGGCCCTATAAAATAAATTTTTATAAGTATAAATGATATTAAATTTAGTATTTAATATGCATATGTTTCTTGAATATACACTAATTAGTAATCATATATTTATAACTAATATTGTAAAAATAATTGATATATTTTATAAATTAGTAACATTAAGTTTAATTAATTATAAAAATTAAAAACATACGTTTTGTAAGAGCATCATAGAAGGCATGTTTGATAAAATAAATTAATATTAAATATAATATCATAACATTACGCAAATATTTGACAAAACTAATCTATCAATTTTAACTTTAAAAAATAGACATGCAAGTGAAATAACAAGTCAATACTACTAAAACAAGTAAATTAGAACCATAAATATAACACAATTTTAAATTTTCAAAAAAAAAAAAAACTTTCACAACATAATAAAAATAAGTTCCAATACCACTTAAGATTATGAAACATAATAAGTTTATAATCTCATTCAACAACGAAATTCTACTTTAATGGCATCACTTATTATATGTCAAGTTTGTTAATGACTCATAATTTCTAATGTTAGGAGGTGTAGTTTCAAAAACTAAAATAATAATGCAGTTACGCTAAATGAAGAAAATAAAATGAATAAGAAATAAAATATACGAGTAATTACATGAAATCACAAGAAGTAAAAGTAGAGAAATAAAAGATAATTTGTATATATTAAAATTTTAAAAGAAATTAAAAGTAAAAGTAAAGTAAAAAAATAAAAAGAAAAAGAAATTAAAATAATGGAAATAAATTTAAATTAAAATAATAAAAAAAGGAGAAAATTAAAAAATAACCTTGTAACAGTGTAATTACCACCAATTCTCACCTCCCCTGAAAATTGAAAAGTGTAATTACATCTCTTTAATTATACTCAATTTTATACTGACTAAGTAATTACTTGATCAGACCAATATGTCAAATTGTATAGTTAACCCAGTTACACTCAAATTCAACTCTTATATGGCTTTTCAAACAGGCTCTAGTAACTCTTAACAGGTGGTTCATGACAAATTTCATTTGGGCTACTTCTCAGTGCACCATAAAATCATAAAATTGTTTACCCTGAAAACCGGTAACAATTGAATTTGTTCGTGGTGCTAAGGATCCGTGAATCAATTTGATACTAAATAACAATATGGTAAAATCGATTGAAATGTAAGAAGGAATAAAGATATGAACTGGGATGAGCAATAAGAATAATGGTAAAATCCTCATATGAACAGTGTAAATGGTATCAAGCAACTAGAAAAGTGATGATAAAGTTGAGAGAATCTGATCTCCCTTCATGGAATACAAAAAATGCCTCTTATAGGCCCAAAGCTAGAGTTCTAAGTAAGATAAATAACTGATTACAAGATAAATCCCCCAAAATACGGGATAGAATTTCCTCAAATCGTGGCACAACGGCTAAGACGGTTGAGATAATTACTCCTGGCGAAATATTCGGTGAGTGGCGGGATATGCGGATCGAGACCGGTCTTTTAAGCTCTTAGTGTTCCTCGATCGGTTATACCGGTCTGTCTTGTCCCGGCTGCTTCGACTGTCATACCCGACCTCTCAATCCCGGACCGGGAAAGTTCGACCTCATACTGCCTCCATTCCGACTCCCTCAGGTTATGCCCGACCCGATGGCACATAGCTGTAACCGACCCGATCTCGTATAAATGCATCCGATCCAATACAGATAGTCCCCTCGTTTATTAGAGAGTAAAGATAATAAACGATATGAACCCTTATTGATCGACTCCTTGAAGCAAGCGACCGATGTACATATTAGTCACGACACGTAGACAAAGCCTTCTTTTAACTTGTTCTCGACGGCAACCAAGGCGTGACGGTAACTTTATGACGTACGCGGATGTCAGTATAAGCAATCATCATAGAACATCGTACCTGCTGCAGTCTTTTCATGCAGTCATTTAATGCGTGCATTTAATGCTCTGATGCCTCGTGTTTGGTGCCGCCGCCTTTGACTAGGTATAAATACCTCCTTTCACCGTGCATTTAATGCTTTACTTTTGCTCTATCGTTTTTTTACCATCTTCTTCCTTAACCCTTTCTTCCCAAAAACCCTTTAAACTTTCTGCAGTTTTTCTCAGTCCTTGCTTCTGCTACGTTAATGGCGAAAACATCAAAATCAGTTCCTACAAGGCAGGACTCTCCCGCTCAGTCTCTCGAAGAGGTTGAGACGGTTCGTGTTGTAGAATCTCCGTCAGAGCCTCCATTGAAAGCTTTCATCCCCACATCATGTTACTTCGATATGGATTTTAAGGTCGAAAAAGCCTCGTCAGTGCCCGGTCGATGCGAACCGGTCTCGGACTACGTCAGCTCTATCACCCATAAACATATTGAAAGGGTGAAGGCTGAATGTCATTGGGCCGATATAGAAGTGGTGATTCCTTCTCCGGATGAAGCCATCACCACGCATGTAGAGGGGTACCTTAGCGTGTACACCTACCTATTTACATTAGGGCCTATAGACCCCCTTATCGTAGAATTTTGCAGGAGGTACAGCGTTACCTTAGGTCAGATCCATCCTTCTATGTGGCGCATATTTTATCTCCTCCGTTTCTTTGTAAGCAAGGTTGAGGGTAGACATCCTTTCACCCTCGACCATGTTCTTCAATTGTATGCCCCCCGAATGTTCCGAGGGGGCCTGATTAAACTGGCCCGTCGTGCCACCAAGGCTCCCTTTTCAAGCATCGATAAGGATAGGGATCGAGGATGGATGAGCAGATTCGTCCGAGTTAAGACTTCCGATCT
>MCJB01002668.1:3147-20197 GCA_002018475.1 Nicotiana obtusifolia | reverse complement strand
ACCCACCGATAATCTGAAGCATTTACCTTGTAATCACTTAAGATTTCTCGTATCAAGGTTATTATTCTGGGCAGTAACACTGTTAGGGTACAAATCCATGCTATAACTGTGTGTGTGTTCAACAACTGTGCTTGGCAACTGAACTGTGTTTGGTTTAGTTTTGAGCATGTTTGCTGTGAGGTTAATGAAAAGTTCGGTATGTAACTGTGGGTATTAATCTGCCAGCTGCGTTTGTAATCAGATAGCTGTGAGACTGTGCGTAGAAATGAACTCAGTGAAACATTGGTTATATATTCGTAATTGTATCGGGACTGTTTAATCCCTAGGAACAGATTCATTCTACTGCAAATTTGAATTCGCAGTTTGTTTTTGTTGAATTGGTTGTGCTGGAGAAATGGTATTGTTAGTATAAATTCAGATTACGACGTATTTGTGAAAATGCGTTGACCATATTTGCAATTAAATGGTGCTAACTTATCTACTGTAAAGCTTTCTTGTTGTAAAGGATGTTATTAAATGAATTTTCGAGTATCTTAGTCAAGATATTGACAGTAGCGCCTGTAAGGATATCATTACTAAGTTTAATAATGACATGTAGTATTAAAAATTACTTTAAGATAGTAGAGGTGTGCCATACCATTAATATCGATCATCTATGGCCCTCTTAGTTAATTAAAGTATAACATCGGCGCAAAATGAGCCTTAACTCTTTAAATTTTAGTGATTAGGCCTTAAACACGATTAATTGTGTTGCCACTATGGGTACGGTTCCCGTGACATAGTGACAATACGAATTTCGGGGGTGCCTTTAGGTGGCCCGATTTCAATAATTTCCGACAATAAGTAATACTAATATGAGGTGTGCCATACCAAATAAATTTACAAACATATGGCCCTCATTAATTAAACACTTAGGAAATCGAGGCGTGCTATTTAGCAAATTTCATGGCCCTCGGAAAGTTAAAAACGCGTAGCTGCTTTAGGCGCGTTATTTTAATAATTGAATTTCCTAAACTCGGGTGCGCATTTATGTGACCCAAATCCAAAATCCCGATGTTTAATTAAAAGATGTTACAAAGTACGGGTGCATTTATGTGACGTGATTTGTGACATATTTTGATTAACATTGCAATTCTTCAATAATTTTAAAAGCGGAAAAGTGGAATATGGTAAAATGCACTATAGGTTAATAACAGGTATAAAAAATTAAATAATAAGCCAATTATAACAATAAGCGACCGTGCTAAAACCACGGAACCCGAGGGTGCCTAATACCTTCCCGCGGGTTAACAGAATTCCTTACTTAGAATTTCTGGTTCGCAGACTTCTTTATGAAAGTCAAACTTTTTTCCTCGATCTGGGATACTGGTGACTTGGAACACCAATTTAAATTTCCAAGTGGCGACTCTGAAAATAATTCAATAATCCCATTTCGATCAATGTCACGTTAATTGGAAAAACTCATTTTTATACATTTCCTCTCCCGGGGAGTGTACGAAAAGAGGTGTGACAGTTTCAAGTCAAATAGGACAACTTTTTTTTTTCCCTGATTTTTCACTTAGTGTTCGGTATGAATATTTAGACTCGATTAAATTTAATTTCACACTGAAATTTTTATTTTGACGGATAAAGCGTTTCGTTGCTTCCTAACGAAAATGAAGATCATACTCTGAACTTGAATTTGAGACCTCTAATTAAAGACTAATAAATATTTATAACTCCACTACAATCCTTATCGATAGGGATAACTCTCTTCATTTGCTTTATAACTCAAGAAAAGTATTCTAAAATACGAACGACAACGAAACAGGAAAAAAGAAAAGAAAAGATAAATGAACACTCATTCAGTTTCGTCACTTTCGTTTTTCCTGAAAAGATAAATACAAAAGAAACTTTTTTCTTTTTGTATCTCTATAATAAGAGTCTTAAGGCATGTTTAGTTACCAATATTGGTAAAATAATCTCGTTATTAAAGAGTATTCTTTCATACATTAATTGATTGCCACCAAAGGGCTAGAATATCTTCATTTTATGCATCCAAGAGTGTGGCCTAGTGGTCAATGAAGTCAATGGCGTATTCAAGATTTTACGGTCGTGGGTGCTCACTTTCTGGCCATATAAAAAAATTGATTCATGCAAGAATCGATCCTTAACCACTTCATATTTGTGCACTCTATTCTCACCTCTTTACCAAAGCAACCAGAAGACTTTTTGTTTAATGGGTGCTTGCTAGTTCTTTATACTAGTATTCCTTGAATTTTCTATATAATTATACAGAGTTTGTGTCGGGATTAATGAGTGCTTCAGCACCCGACACAATCAACGTAGATTCGCCCCTGAATGAAGTGGGTGAGAACCATGAGGTCTCAAGTTTAAATCCCAGTGAAGGCAACAAAACGCTACGTGATTTCTTCCTATCTATCCAAACCTTGTTGGATAGAGTTACCTAGTACTTGTTGCTGGTGGAAAGTGAAAAGTATCTCGTGAAATTAATCGAGATGCGTAAACTGACCTGAACACCACGACTATAAAAAAAATATATCATTCATTTTAGCATCACTCGATTCTTGATCATCATTTCTTCCAATCTCACCGAATAGTTTAATATAAATTACTTGTAAAGGAAAAGGCGTGCGGTAAAAACATGTCGGCTTTAGTACTCCCTAAACTTCTTTAAACACGTCTTTCACTGTCTTGGTGGTTTCCTGATCACATAATCTTTGGGCAATTCCAACTCCTCAAGGGGCAACTCCTCCTCAGGAGGACCTAGAAACAGGCCACATGGCGATACGACAATTCAGAACAAATTTACGCTGAAAATTGTGGGACACACCTTAATTGACTTGAAATAAATGTCTTCAAAGCAGTGGCGGATCCAGAATTTTAAGGTCGTATGTGCTCACTCTCTGGCCATATAAAAAAATTGATTCATGCAACAATCAATTCCTAACCACTTTATATTAGTGCACTCTATTCTCACCTCTTAACCAAAGCACCCAGAAGACTTTTTGTTTAATGAGTGCTTGCTAGTTCTTTATACCAGTATTCCTTATATTTTCTATATAATTATACAGAATTTACGTCGGAGTTATTGGATACTTCAGCATCCGGCACGATCAACATAGATCCGCCTCTGCTTCAAAGGTACAGCTACTGTGTCCGGTATAAATAGCCGATTCAGGAAATATGACAAAGGGAATTTAATGGTCGTCATAGAGCTTCGAGACAAGTACAAAACACAAGGATTTAAAATATACAGTATAAATTTAATTTAAACCACCTTGACACAATGGAAATAAATACTTTTGTGCAAATGACTCTATGCATGTTACAAGTAGTTGGAACTTTTTTCTAAAATGATAGTGGTATTTAACTTGGAGCAACGGTAAAGTTGTACTCGTCTCACTTATAGGTCATGGGTTCGAGCAGTGGAAACAGCCACTAATGCTTGCATTATGGTAGGTTGTCTACGTCACACCTCTTAGAAGACGACTATTTTTCCGACCCTGCGTGAATGCGAGATGTTTTATGCATCAAGCTGTCCTTTTTAATGGTGTTTAAGCCAAATTGTGTGCATCTTAATTATTACATAGGGTATTTGGTATCTCCCAGTTTCATAAGTATTACCGTACCGAGTAATTCTGTCCATCAAAACTTAGACTTAATTATAGGAAAGAATCATCTAGTAATTTTTCCTGCATGAATTTGAACTTGAGACCTCATGATTTTTTTCTTATTTTATTAACCACTAGGTCAACTCAAATAAAGAATATTATGATAATTAAATTTTAAAATATGCTAGCCATTTAACCACAAAATTGGACTAGTTGGTTCATTAGTTGGCTATACAATCACAAATGTATTGGCAGAATCTACTCTTCTTCTTTATTTTTTTTTTCCTCAAAAATATAGGCTTATGTGTTTTGGATAAGTCAATGAACTAAATTAGTACTATTCTTTTCATGAAATTTGATTCAATGAATATTAGTAATTTTATGTTGGTTTTTAACACTCAAAATTAATAATGCAATATAAAAGGTACTATTATGTCATTCTAAATAATTTCTATGAAAATTTATACCATGACTTTTTTTAAAAATTCAAAAATAAAGAAAAATAATTAAAGAATTTCGGACTTAAAACAAAGAGCAATTTTTACCAATTTGCAAATATTCTAGACTAAAAATTTGCATCTTCTTTAAGGTGTGGAATTCCACATGCAGTTGGGTAAACATTTACCCCCACCCAGTGTTTAACTTAACCTGAACTATTAAAAATTAAATTGATAAATATATTAATTAGCATGATTAAGTGAAAAATATGTATGTGTAAGACACATACTTTATATTAATTAATAATTAATTTGATATAAATATCAGATGCAAATATATTTTTACCACACAACTATATATATTGGGTAACAAATGAATGCCAGAGCCCTTCTATAGGTAGCAATTAGCTTATAAATTTCTTAGACTTTTATTGAAACTGAGAATAATTCTCTCTCTCAGGGGTCGTTTGGTACGAAGATAAGTAATGCAGGGATTAGTAATGCAGAAATTAATAATACAGGGATTTGTAGTGCTGGGATTATTTTTTATCAAGTGTTTGGTTCATTATATTAGAAATTAGCTATGCAATGTATAATCTAAGCTTGTGTTTGGTTTAAAACTGTACAAAATCTTCTTTACAATTATACCCTTGAATATTCTTCTTTCTGTATATAAAAAAATTTAGGAAAATAGTTTGAGGGGCGGTTTAGTAATTTTAGGGTCTTATCCAGGTACAGTTAATGCAGGGATTAGTAATCTCTTGGTTTCCTTAGTATTAGCTAAGCCCTCCTATGAGGTATAAGTAATCCATGTATTAGGTACGCATAAATTGAATTGAGCAACCAAATATTGTATTTGACGAATTAAATTTTTATACAGAGATTATTTTACTTAGTACAGCCTACCAAACGACCCTTCAGTACCACTCTAATTATTGTGCTATATGTTGCATTGGATAACTACCTGGGAAGAAATAGGTAATGAATGTGGACCCACAAAAATCCAAGGCCCATAATAGTTAAAGCCCAAAATTGGGCCCACTAAGAGACCTTTGTCCTCTAGCTTCACGTGCTTTTCAGAGGACAACTTTTTCACAGATAATTTTCCTTTTTCTTTTCTCCGATCCGAAATCCTTTTCAGATAAATTTGGATAGCATTAGACAAAAAACCAGCCTAGTACTAACAAATATTTGGTAATTGCACATATTATAAAACTGATTTTCTAATCAACTATTTGGTAGGTCTATAAGTGATAATACAGGCATTTATTATGATATTATTGAATGTGTGCTGATACTTTGCTATCTCAATAAATAATTATAAAATTTGATTCAGAATTTAAACTTTACGCGTTAGCAACTTAAGGTTTACAACGGAAGGGTAAGAAAGAATATGAAAAAAGAGAAAGTAAATAAAAAACAAAGAGAAAAGTCAAAAGTTGTTTTTATTTTATTTTTTATATACAAAAATTTATATGATGCGGATTNTATATAATTATACAGAATTTACGTCGGAGTTATTGGATACTTCAGCATCCGGCACGATCAACATAGATCCGCCTCTGCTTCAAAGGTACAGCTACTGTGTCCGGTATAAATAGCCGATTCAGGAAATATGACAAAGGGAATTTAATGGTCGTCATAGAGCTTCGAGACAAGTACAAAACACAAGGATTTAAAATATACAGTATAAATTTAATTTAAACCACCTTGACACAATGGAAATAAATACTTTTGTGCAAATGACTCTATGCATGTTACAAGTAGTTGGAACTTTTTTCTAAAATGATAGTGGTATTTAACTTGGAGCAACGGTAAAGTTGTACTCGTCTCACTTATAGGTCATGGGTTCGAGCAGTGGAAACAGCCACTAATGCTTGCATTATGGTAGGTTGTCTACGTCACACCTCTTAGAAGACGACTATTTTTCCGACCCTGCGTGAATGCGAGATGTTTTATGCATCAAGCTGTCCTTTTTAATGGTGTTTAAGCCAAATTGTGTGCATCTTAATTATTACATAGGGTATTTGGTATCTCCCAGTTTCATAAGTATTACCGTACCGAGTAATTCTGTCCATCAAAACTTAGACTTAATTATAGGAAAGAATCATCTAGTAATTTTTCCTGCATGAATTTGAACTTGAGACCTCATGATTTTTTTCTTATTTTATTAACCACTAGGTCAACTCAAATAAAGAATATTATGATAATTAAATTTTAAAATATGCTAGCCATTTAACCACAAAATTGGACTAGTTGGTTCATTAGTTGGCTATACAATCACAAATGTATTGGCAGAATCTACTCTTCTTCTTTATTTTTTTTTTCCTCAAAAATATAGGCTTATGTGTTTTGGATAAGTCAATGAACTAAATTAGTACTATTCTTTTCATGAAATTTGATTCAATGAATATTAGTAATTTTATGTTGGTTTTTAACACTCAAAATTAATAATGCAATATAAAAGGTACTATTATGTCATTCTAAATAATTTCTATGAAAATTTATACCATGACTTTTAAAAAGATTCAAAAATAAAGAAGAAAAAATTAAAGAATTTCGGGCTTGAAACAAAGAGCAATCTTTACCAATATTGGTAACCAAACATATTAATATATTAAAGATATTCTAGCCCTTTGGTGCCACTTAAATTAAAGATATTAATTTCTATGAAAACTTGATCTTGATAAGTTGATATAATTTGATGTAAATATTTCGCAGATAAATATTTTATCATGTTATTGCCACGTTACTCAAGAATAAAACATAATTCACAGCACAACTAATATATTAAACTAACACTCATGATGTATATACATATAACAACGATAAAAGCAACTTCTAACTTGGTAGTTTAATTTTGAGTTCCTTTTTTCATTAAAATTATTAGGGTTATAAGAGGATATATACCTAACAAAGTATTGGTGTTTAGGCTACAGCTGAGCTCCTGTGTTGAAGCAATCTTATGGGCATTTTCGTACATATTTGATTAAGAATATACTCAATAAAGATAAAGTATATGTGGAAATGCATTTATAAATAAATATTATTTTATTAAATACTTGTACTTGGTTGGGTCGGGAATTAAATTAATATTTTTATTTGTATAACAAAAAATTAGTTTTAAACTCCTCCCAAATTAGGAGGATCTATAGTGTTTCCACACTTCCCCTTCAGCGTGACTCGAACCCAGGACCTAACGGTCGTGGGTGAAGGTGCACTTATTAATGAAATAAAGTAACTTTCCGAAAACCACCATTGCCGCCGCCAGGGTTTCCACCATATCCTCCTCCTGAATAACCTCCAAAACCACCATTGCCGCCGCCAGGGTTTCCACCATATCCTCCTCCTAGATAACCTCCAAAACCACCATTGCCGCCTTCAGGGTTTCCACCATCTCCTCCTCCAAATCTGCCTCCGAATCCTCCAAAGTCCAAGTCTTTTGCATCATTTACATGACCATTTTTCTCCTCGAATACCTTTGCTGCAACAATGATCATACATGAGTGAAAAAAAAAAAAAAAAAAAAACAAATTTGCACTGCATGGTTTACATCATCGAGTTAATTAAGTTGACATACAGTAATTAGTAACTACTTTCCATAGCAAGGCTGATGTGCATGATAAAAAAGTAGAGTAGTTACCTATTATAGACGATTCAATTATATCGATAGAAAAAAAATTTATGCTGTCATTGTAATCCATCATACATATACATGTCAGGTTGATGGGCAGTGTGGTTTTTTTAATTCCTTTTATAGTAGTGGAGTTGTTAAGAATATAAGCAAATGCAAAATAAACCGAGTCTAACGACCATAATCATTAGCAAGTAGAATATATATGTGTTAAAACTGAAAAAGTAAAAGTACTGGAGCTAAAACATCAGTTTAACTGAGAAACAAAACACCCACGTGAACATACAAATAGATGAAGGACCAACTAATATCAAGGGACTGCATTCTTCGTGAAGCTTGAACAACAGGTTAAATTCTACTACTTATTTATAACGACCCGATCGGTCGTTTTGAGAATTAATGTCCCATTCGATGGTTAAGGCTTCGAACAACTTCGTATTATGGGTTATGACTTGCGTATGTGGTCGGATTCTGTTTTTCCGATGATTTGGGATCAGTTTGGAGGAACAATACTTGTTTTAGAAGTTTAAGCGGTAAGAATTGACCGGAGTTTGACTTTTGTACAGACGACTCCGAAATGATGTTTTGATGATTCCTATAGCTTCATAGGGTGATTTTGGACTTAGGCGTACGTCCAAATTTGGATTTGGAGGTCCGTAGGCTAATTTGATGCATTTCGACAAAAATTGAAAAGTTAAAGGCATGAAAGTTGAGAAGTTTGACTGAAAGTTGACTTTGTGGATATTGGCTTCGAACTTTGATTTCGGAAATTGAAATTGATCTCTCATGTCATTTATGACTTGTGAGCAAAATTTGAGGTCAATCGGAATTGATTTGTATGTTTCGACACGAGTTTTGGAAGTTGGAGGATTTGAAAACTCATAAGTTCGATTCGATGTGTGATTCGTAGTTTTGATGTTGTTTGATGTGATTTGAGACCTCAAGCAGGTCCACATTGTGTTATGAAACTTGTTGGTATGTTCGTATGAGGTATTGGGGGAACTCGAATGGAATTCGGATGGTTAACAAATTAGAATTGGACTTTGGAGATGGTTGAAATGTGCTGATGCTATGGGTTCTGGTTTTCTTATATGACGTCCGCGATCATGTAGGTATGTGTAATAGTATATCGTGTCCGCATGTTGAGATCTGCGTTCGCGAAGGATATATTGGGGGGCAGCCTTGTTTTGTCTTCGCGATGGCAAGGGACTTTCCGCGACCGCGAAGAGGAATCACTGGGCATAATGTTAAAAGTCGAGGGCTTGGTTATTTTCATCACTATTTGAGTTGGAAGCCTCTGTTTGGGCGATTTTGCAGGGGTTCTTCATGATTTTGATTTGGGTAAGTGTTATTTGTCCGAAATTTACTATATTTCATGATTCCATACTTATTCGTATCATTAAATTAGTGAACTCAATGGAACACAATAGAATTTTTGTAAATTCTTTCAACAATGAAAAATGAGGATTTGAAGAGCGATTTGATATCAGAATTTGATAACCTTAGTATGGTTAGACTCGTATCGGAATGGATATTCGGATTCTGTGAATTTTTGTCGGGTTCCGAGGTGCGAGTTCGGGCTTGACTTTTAGGTTTAACTTTTAGTTTTAATTAAAAAAACCCGAAGCTTTATTATCCGAAATTATTCCCTGTGAATTTTATTTATGTTATGAACTTACTTTGGTTAGATTTGATCCATCCTTGAGGTTGTTTCACTCGCGAAGATCATTTTAGAGTATCTGTTTAGCTTCGTCAAGGTAAGTATCTTTTCTAATGTTGTGTGGGGGAACTACCCCGTAGGAATTGGGTTGTTTGCATTATTTCAACTATGTGAAAGACGTCTACACGAGGTGACGAGTGTGTACACGTCTTATATGTGATTGACCATTTTAGACACTCTTAGGTATCTTATGCGCATTAAAATGAAGTTGCCTTATCATGTTATATCCTCCATTGCTAAATTTACCCTTACATGCCTTATTTTGAAGTTGATTGATTCATGTTCTACTTTTATTGCCAAATATACTCTTATATTATATGTTTTAACTGGAGTTGTTGCCTCTTTTATTACATGTTATCTCTTCCATTGTGATTTATCGTTACTTGAAATCGTCGTTACATGTTGCCTCTCTTATTTTTGAATTATTCTTATTTGAAATCATTGATACACATTATCTCTCATATTGTTGAGTTATTCCTATTTGAAGCCATTATTAATTGTTATATCTTTCATTGTGAGCTCGTTCTTCCGTTTCTTTGTATTAAGAAGTTCTTGTGTTAATTTACTTGCCATACTCTAGTGTTATTGTTGTTGATGTTGTTGTATTCGGTGTTTTTGAGCCAATGGCCGTACGTGATTGTGGTATTGAAATTGTTTTGAGGAAAATTATGGCATATGGGCACATGTGGTGAAAGTCTTTATATTGTGTTGTTATGTTTGGGTACACGTGGTATTACTGAGAGGATTGTCGGGGTGTTCGCACGTGAGTTGTCCGTGCTATTGCTATTATTGATTTTTTCACATGCGGTTTGACAAGACGGGCTATATATATATATATATATATATATATATATATATATATGTGTATATATATGTGCGTATATGGCGAGACAAGGTGGAAATATTATTATGCGCGTGCAGCGAGATAAGGCGGGCATTTACTTTATTGTTGCGCACGTGGGAGACAAGGTGGACTACGTCGGGGATGATTGACTTGTGATGGCCTGGGGGCATTGTTATTGATAATATTTTGTGCAGTGATGTGCCTACCTTGCGTGCCATTTGTTGTCTCTAACTCTTACATGTTACCTCGAGTTGTGATAGAACACTTGCACAAGCATACACGTAATCAATCACCCATATCGGATTGAGAAGATGAACCTTGATATCTATTAATCATTTACATATATTCTCGTATACTTTCCTTCTATGTGAGAGCTGTTCTATTGGAATATGAGTTGTCCGTGCGGTTATGAGTTACTGTTATTGTTGGCACATGAGTTGTTCATGCAGATATGAGGTTTAATCTTTAAATTTGCATATATTTCTCTAACAAGTGGTTCAGTTAACTTAAATTTAAAAGCAGGATGCAACACAGAAGCAATGTAAAAAAGTTGAGAAATTGGGAAAAATATTTTCTAAATTTTTCAATCACAGCCTCTATAGCCATTTTATATACTTCATATTGCCTATATAATTTCAATAATTCAGATATTCCAGCTATATAGTATAACATGGTAGGAGTAGTTGGATAATATTATCCGGAAAATTCTAAAGTAGCATGATAAAAATTTTCTAAAAACTC
The DNA here is from genome assembly GCA_002018475.1 of Nicotiana obtusifolia. NCBI lineage: Eukaryota > Viridiplantae > Streptophyta > Magnoliopsida > Solanales > Solanaceae > Nicotiana > Nicotiana obtusifolia. Next base: position 9,207 of record MCJB01002668.1, on the reverse strand, counting down.
AAGGAGATGTTTAACAAGGTTCAATCGTCCTCTTTAAGGTGATAGGTTTCCGTAAAATGCTTATTATACATTTGAGAAATAGGCTCTCTATATTCATAAGCGACAGTCAATGCTTCATATAAAGTATTCCATCTAGTACAAACTTCCTTTGGGACTCTCCTAATCGGCATTCCTAATTCTATATATTTTCTTGCCCATTCTCTTTTTCTTTCTTGATTTTTATTTCTAAATATATAAGCAATAGCTACTTTCACCTTTTCAATAATGTGGTTAAACAAGTCAAGACCATCTTTTACTACTAAGTTGTAAATATGACATGCACATCTAACATGAAAAAATTCTTCGGGGGGTGGGGGAGGGGGGACGGGTTCAAAATAGGTCTCAAGTTCCTAAGTGTTTCTGTGTTGTTTGTAGCATTATTTACCATAATACAATAAACTTTGTTAGTTAAACAATACGTATGACAAATTGATGAAAATTTTTTAGAAATATAATTACCCGTGTGTGGTTCATCAACAACTTTATAAACAATAATAAGTTTTTGAAATACCCAATCAGGACCTATCTAATGAACAGTAACTGTAATATAATCACAATTATTAGTATAACTGCCCATATCCGTAGTAAGGCATACTCTAGTGTCAAAGTTATCATATAAATATCGCAAATAATCTCTATCTTCGTTCTTATATTTAATAATATCATTTTTAACAGTAGTTCTTGGAAAACCTTTAAAAGAGGGATTATGTAGCCTGAATATAACGAACAAAATCAGTAGAAGAAGGAAAACTATAAGGTAAACTCTTTACCACAACTAGTTTAGCAATATTTGTTAGAATATATGCACAACGCTAGAGGGGGGGTGAATAGCGTTATAAGGAACAATTAAAATTTTTCACAATATAGATGAGCAATTCAAAAGCTTAAGTGCGAAAATGAAATAGCGAGGAATAAAATGCGGAATATAAAAGAAAGCGTACACGACGATGTATAGTGGTTCACTACAACTTGTAGCTAGTCCACTCCTCAAGAAGCACTCTCGAGTATTTCACTATCACTGTTAAGCTTGCGGGTGCTTAACAAACCGTTACAACACAAACACTTGAATCACACAAGGTTTGCACAACAATCACGAACACTTGAATCACACAAGCTTTGTGAACAACAAGGAAGGCTTTCTTCCTTACTACAAACAAGGGACAGCCTCCCTTAGGTGTAGGACAACACAAATGATCACTCAAAAATGAACTCTCACAAGAGTAGATGGAGTGAAGAAAGTTTAGCACAAGAACACAACAATAATCTTCAAGAAAATGGTTCAATAATGCTCAATTGATAATGAAAACTTGAAGCAATATAATCTTATAATTTTGGATGAAGTGTTGTGTTCAAATGAGGTTTATAAGGCTGTATTTATAGCCCCAAAACCCCATATATCCGTTGGGGGTCTTGCCAAGCTTTTCATAAACTTAAACAAGAGTTTTGGACATCAAATATTTCTACCCGTTTGCCAAACCATCGATGTTTATACCCTTGACATCGATGGTGGGCAAAAACTAGCCGTTTAAGCTCCAACGGATATGTTGCCATCGATGGTGGTCTTGTTGCCATCGATGGCGTCAGCTTGCTGGAAATTTCCAGCTCGAATTTTGATTAACAATTTTATTAATTTGTAAAATCAATTGTTTTGAAAATGTCTTAATGATTTTTGAAAGTGTTTTTAGACTTGAGCCAAGTTCTTAAAAACTAAAGAAGATTCAAAATAACATCAAGACTCAAAATCAAAATCAAGACTAAAATATAACATCTTTAGTCTTCAATCTTTTTGCTTCATTGACAGGTTCCATGCATCGACTTCTATTATCTTGAAAGCTCGACTTGTAGTCACAACAAAGTCCATAGTAATCTTAGTAGCTCGTCAATGATGGTTTGTCAATTATCAAAACCTACAATAAGACACAAGGTCGTTAGTTAAGGTTTCATAAATGAGAATACGTTTTCCAACAATTTCCCCCTTTTTGATAATGACAAACAAAGTCCGGGATATGCATACTTATAGCAAAAAGGATTTTGATATTTAAACCAATTGTTATTGAATTTATAAAGATTTAAAAAAGAGATTATAACTTCCCCTTTTTATCAATATAACAATTTAAAGAAAATATTCCCCCAAATTTCATGCTTCCCCCTTAATATATGCATATCATCGTATTTCTTATATAATTCTCGCTAATATAATATCTTCCCCCTTTTGGCATTAGCAAAAAGATATTATAAACAATAGAGAAAATTATATTCATTAAGAAATATTGAAGTATAATGCATTAATATTAAAAACAAATAAAGAAGCATAATTTAAATACAAGAAAATTTAAAAATTTAAAAGTCGTCACTTTCATCATCTTCTTCATTACGCCGCATGTATTTTCGAAAATCGGCATCTAGTGTATCAACTTTTTCTGTAAGTTGAGTAAGTTGAATGCCGAAATTGACTAGTGTGGCGTTGATTGACTCAAGAGTCACTGGTGCGGAAGAAGAGGCTTGTGTTGAAAGTGGGAGCTCTTGATTTTGAGCTCTTTGTTGTTGTTGTTCCGTAGTCCTTCGGAACGAAGCGTCCATCACCGACCAAATTTTAATCCTTTTGGTTGTAGGACCAACATTTGTCGTTACCCCAAAACATTTGAGGATATCCATCATGACAGAAGCATAAGGGAGTGCTTCCCCCTCACGAATTGCATCAAGCATATGTATCATGATAAATTGTGTCCAATTTATCCTTGCTTCATGCAAAATAGCGTGCATTATCTTTACATCTTCAACCGAGAGAATGGTATGAGAAAATTTTCTCGGTTTGAGAATGCGAGTGATAATGTAGAAGAGTAAACGGTACTCTTCATGCATGTTTGTGATGGTTGGACGACGGTTTGAATGGCTTGGTTGTTTGCCGACACCCATAAATGCCAAAAATGTCGCCTCGTCGAAGGCGGATCCTTGAACACCGGCGTAGAGATTTATGTCTTCGCCAGCAGTTGGAAGTGTAGTGATTCCCGACAGTATTTCAGGAGTGAGGAAGATTTCCGTACCATTTACGGAGGAAACAAGATTTTCGTCGACTTGACGAAGATTAGAGTAAAATGCACGAATTAAATCTTCGTGTATAAACTCTTGTTGATTACCTACAATGCATAAGAGATTTGATGATCTTAGTGCATTGTAAAGAGTATTAAACCCTTTCAAGTCGAAGTAAACTTCCCTCACAAATCTTGGAGGCAAAAAGTCTCTTCTCTCAAAATTTTCTCGAAAATTTTGTAGTTCATGTCTAGTTTGGAACCATAGATAAGAACCATCTTTGAGCTTAGTGGCATTTCTTGGAATGGGATTTGTTGATGAAGAAGCCATTTTTATGAAGTTGAAGAAATGAAGATTGGTTGGAAACCAAAAATGAGAAGAGGAGAGGATTTAGAGCAAGTTTTGATGTTCTTGCACTTTTGAAAGAGATTTGAGGTGAGTTTGATAGTGTGGGAAGAGTAATATATAGAGTGTAGGAGTAATATGACCGTTTGGGGGTTATTTTTGTCATTTCAGGACCTTCAAACGGTCATAAACGGTCAGATTTTTCAAATTAAACTCGGATGCCATCGATGGCAAAAGAAGTGCCATAGATGGCGTGACTCCTCTGGAAATTTTCTGTGAAAGCCAGTAACATTCCACCATCGATGGCGACTTTGTAGACATCGATGGCGTGACTCCTCTGGAAATTTTCTGTTAATTCCAGTGATACTTCGCCATCGATGGTTCCGTTGTTGCCATCGATGGTGCTCCTCTTCTGGAATTTTTTGTTAATTCTAGTGATGTTTGGACATCGATGTTTCATGTGAAAACATCGATGGTTGAGCATGGAAGTGAATATTTTTCACATTATAAGCGAATACTTTGACTAATTAAGTTCCCCCTTACTTATTAAATCATACAAATGATGAGGAGAACCTGCAAAACAAAGTAAACGTCTCCGACGCTCAAGTTAGTAATGTTCAATAATAAAAACAGTGCACATAACTAGATCATTGTTGAGTCAAGGATTCCAAGTTCGCTTCGAATTCTAAAAAATGACTCTTTCTCTAAAGGTTTAGTAAAGATGTCTGCTAATTGATTATGAGTTTCTACAAACTCAATTTCGACATCACCTTTGAGAACATGATCTCTAATGAAATGATGCCTGATTTCAATGTGCTTTGTTCTCGAATGAAGAACGGGATTCTTCGTGAGACAAATGGCACTAGTGTTGTCACATCTAATTAGAATGTGATCAAGACTTAGGCCGTAATCCACAAGTTGTTGTTTCATCCAAAGGATTTGAGCACAACAACTTCCAGCGGCTACATACTCCGCTTCAGTGGTGGATAAAGCAACACTAACTTGTTTCTTGCTAAACCAAGAAACTAATGAACTACCAAGCATGTGGCAAGTACCACTAGTGCTTTTCCTATCCAATTTGCATCCCGCAAAGTCGGAATCGGAATAGCCGATAAGGTGGCAGGATGAACCTTTAGGATACCAAAGTCCCACGTTCATTGTGCCGATGAGGTATTTCATTATCCGTTTAACTGCAGTCAAATGCGATTCTTTCGGACAAGATTGATACCGTGCACACAAGCAGACGCTAAACATTATATCGGGACGACTAGCTGTAAGGTAAAGTAGAGATCTGATCATACCTCTGTATCTCTTGACTTCTACTTCTTTACCTTTTTCATCTTTGTCAAGGGTTCCCGAAGTGCTCATAGGAGTCGGCATTGCTTTGGCGTCGATCATGTCGAATCGCTTAAGCAATTCCTTGCAGTACTTTGATTGACAAATGAAAGTCCCCTCTTTCATTTGCTTCACTTGCAAGCCCAAGAAGAAGTTGAGCTCACCCATCAAAGACATTTCGAACTCCTCTGTCATAAGCTTAGAAAATTCCTTGCACAAAGATTCATTAGTAGCACCGAATATAATGTCGTCTACATATATTTGTACTAACAGTATGTTATTGTTTTTATTCTTTATAAAAAGTGTAGTGTCGACTTTTCCTCTTTTGAATCCATTGTCCAAGAGAAATTTACTCAATCGCTCGTACCAAGCTCGGGGAGCTTGTTTAAGACCGTAGAGCGCTTTCTTGAGTTTAAAGACGTGGTTTGGAAACTCAAAGTTTTCAAAACCCGGTGGTTGGTCGACATATACTTCCTCTTGGAATAAAACCATTGAGGAAGGCACTCTTAACATCCATTTGAAAAAGTTTGAAATTCATTGAAGAAGCAAATGCGAGAAGTAAGCGAATAGCTTCTAGACGTGCAACAGGTGCATATGTTTCTTCAAAATCAATTCCTTCTTCTTGATTGTAGCCTTTGGCTACTAACCTAGCTTTGTTTCTAGTGATTACACCATTTTCATCTAATTTATTTCGAAAAACCCATTTCGTACCAATTATTGTATGGTCATCGGGTTTTGGCACCAATTCCCAAACGTCATTTCGTTTGAATTGGTTAAGCTCCTCTTGCATTGCCAAAGTCCAATGTTCATCATTAATTGCGTCAGAAATGGTTTTTGGTTCAATTTGTGAAACAAAAGCCATGTGTGTGATTGTGTTCCTAAGAGTGTTTCGAGTACTTACTCCTCGGTTGATGTCACCGATTACCTTGTCTAGTGGATGATCTCTAGACGTTCTCCACTCATTCGGAAGCTCTTCTTGCTCTTTGTTTTGATCCTCTTGAGGTTTCTCACCATCATCCTTTTTGGTATGGCTTGGACCTTCATTATCATCAAGATGGATTCCTTCTAACGAATCTGCAAGATCATCACAAATATCCTTTCTCGGCAAGCGAGAGTTATTTTCGGCAAAGACCACGTGTGGTGATTCTTCAATAGTTAAAGTGCGTTTATTAAAGATTCTATATTCTTTACTACGCAACGAATAACCAAGAAAAATGCCTTCATCCGATTTAGCATCAAATTTACCTAAATGATCTTTCCCGTTATTATGCACAAAGCATTTGCAACCAAAGACACAAAGATGGGAAATGG
>MCJB01002667.1:0-22228 GCA_002018475.1 Nicotiana obtusifolia | reverse complement strand
TCTTTTAATCTGTCAAAATGTCGGATTTCTAAATTTTCGTACGGCCCTCCTGGAATTCCTTCCAGAGCCTGTTGAATAATCTTTATGGATTCTGTCATTTCACTGATTCGTACTAAATAACGAGCTAATGAATCCCCTTCTCGTTGCCATTGAACCTGCCAATCAAATTCGTCGTAAGACTCATAATGATCAACTTTACGAAGATCCCATTCTATTCCGGAAGCTCGTAGCATTGGTCCCGATAAACCCCAATTTAATGCTTCCTCTCCCCCAATAATGCCTACGCCTTCAACTCGTTCTAAAAAAATAGGATTCGGGGTAATAAGTTTTTGATACTCAACAACCCCTGTTAAAAAATAATCGCAAAAATCCAAACATTTATCTATCCAGCCATAGGGTAGATCGGCAGCCACTCCCCCGATACGAAAATAATTATGCATCATTCGCATACCGGTGGCAGCTTCGAAGAGGTCATATATCAATTCTCTTTCTCGAAAAATATAGAAGAAAGGGGTCTGCGCACCAATATCCGCCATAAAAGGGACTAGCAATAACAAATGACAAGCTATCCGACTCAACTCCAACATAATGACTCTGATATAGCTAGCCCTTTTAGGAACTTGAATATTGCCTAATTGTTCGGGTCCATTTATGGTTATTGCTTCTGTGAACATAGTAGCTAAATAATCCCAACGTGTTACATAAGGCAAATATTGTATAATTGTTCGGTTTTCCGCAATTTTCTCCATCCCTCTATGTAAATAACCCAATATTGGTTCGCAGTTGACAACATCTTCACCATCTAGAGTAACGATGAGTCGAAGAACACCGTGCATTGATGGGTGCTGAAGCCCCATATTGACTATCATGAGGTCTTTTCTTGTAGTTGGTGCAGTCATAAGTTTTTTACCAATTCATTCTTCCATGAATTGCTGAAAGTGAAAAGAAGTTCATCAAAATTAATCGAAACACATAAGTGAAAATGAAATGACTCTTCAAATAAATAAAATTAACGAGTTTTTGTCTCTCGAATGTCCAACTGATTAATTAATTCTTTATAACGTACTCTATTTTTTGTTGACAAATAAGCTAGCAGTCGTTGACGTTTTCCCAAAATTTTCTTCAAACCTCTCTGAGATAAATAGTCTTTTTTGTGCAATTCAATGTGAAGTAAGTCTCCGTATCTTATTAGTGAAATTGAATACTTGAAATTCAACAGATCCTCTCTTTTCTTCTTGAAAAATATTGTTGGAGGAATTATGTTGGTTGCAAATTTGCGACCAACATTGGTCTCTATCACCAAAGGACCAAACATTCCGGAAAAACATGTAGAGACCAACTTGGTCGCCAATTAGCGACCAAAGTTGGTCGCTATATTTTTTTTTAAAATAAATACATTCTGGAAAATGGCGACCAACATTGGTTGCTAAAGTAATTAATTTTTTTTAAAAATTTTTAATATGCGACCAACGTTGGTCGCTATACTCCCAGATTTTAAAAATCTGGGTAATATAGCGACCAACCTTGTTCGCTAATCAGAAAATTAATTTTTTTTTTAAAGTTTAGCGACCAACGTCGGTCGCTAATTTGCAGATTTATTTTTTTTCCAGTAAATAGCGACCAACTTGAGACCAACGTTGGTCGCTTTTTTTGGTTCATTTTTTCCAGAAAAAGCCTGTTTTGGCAGCTACACCACCTGCCAGCTTACTAAAATCCTAAAATAGGCATTTTATGCCATAAACAACAAGAACAACAACAACAACAACACCAATAAACAACAACGAGAACAACAACAACAATAAACAACAGCAGCATTAAACAACAACATTAAACAATAACAAAGTATAAAGTTCAAATGAACTTATACATTAGTTAAATGTTATTACAATTCAACGTTTATTAATGTTTACATTAGGAGTGTCATCGTCCGATGAAGTTTCATCACCAAGATGTTGTGGATAAGGGTGTTGTTGTGTAGGACCGGAGGGATGATAACGGGGATGACGGGAGGAAGTAGCAGGGGGAGGGTGAGCATCTGGCGATGATTCACGAGACCGGGGAATCGGAAAAGCGCTAGAAGCCAAGAGAGATTTGAGCTGCTCTTGTATGGCAACATACTGAGCATCTCTAACCTTCTCTCTTTCTTCTCTAACCCTCTCTCTTTCCTTGGCAGCTTCTAGCTCGACCGTGAGCTTTGTCAATTCTCCCGCATAGAGGAGAGGCACTCCTTGTGAGCACGTGATTTTTACCGTACCCGAAATACCTTTATAAAAATCATTAAATAATTTTTTAATTGATTATTAATCATTTTAGGATTTTATTAGGTGTTTATATACTCAATTGTTAACTAATTAATTCATGAAAATACCCAAAAATATCATTGCATTTATGATTTGTTTTTACATTTTTAGGACTAAGTTAGTAATTATTGATTTCATAAAATTGAAAAATCATAAAAATAGTGCATTTTTAAACTCTTTTAGTTTTAATGTTTAAATTCATAGAATCTAGCGTTATGGTGATTTTTATAAATAGTTAATTTAGTTTAATGTCACATTTTAAATAAATTAAGATTTTAGTTGCTAAGTATTATAGTTTATAAAATTAAACAGGGGGTTTAAACTAATTGACTAAAAAAGGGGGAACAAAAGAGAAGGGGATTCGGAATGGGCCAGTTCTTTAAAAGAATTTGAACTGAGCCCAAATCAATTAACCCCAACCCAAAAGGCCCAATCCGGTTCCCCTAAACCAGCCCAAAAATCGCCCCCTCTTATAAATCCAAACGACACCGTTAGTTTGGTCAGATTCAATTTGGACCGTTGATCTCAACAAGATCAACGGTCCGGAATTCACCCCACCTCATATAAAACTATCCTAATTAAACCCTACCCCCTTTTCATTTTTTTTTCCGTCCAAACAACCCCTTACCCCAGAAACCCTAGCCTCCCCAACCTCGACCCCGTCGCCGGCCATTTTCCGGCCACCATTCCGGCCAAAATCCGTCCCCCAATCACCCCTAACTCACACCCCGTCACCTCCCCCACTTCAATCGACCCCTTTGTCCACCAAAAACCCAAAAATCCGAGGAAACTCGTGTAAAAATCAGAGCTTTAAGGATTAAATCAAAATTGAGTTTTTTTGAACAAAAATAAGTTTTAACCGTGTGTTCTTGACAAGAACACACGGTTAAAACTTTATTTTGGTCACAAAATCATCAAGGATAAGAAGCTAGTTCAAGGTAATTACTTGTTTCCTTTTCATTTCAATTTTTTAGGTATTTTCTAGTGTTCAACTTCTACCCCCCTTTCTTTTAATTGGTTTCAATTTCTGATTTTGGAGATTTTACAAAAATAGCCATTTTTTGTTTTGGTAGGCTAGTCCATAAATTAGGCTAAATCGTTAAGTGGCTATTATTTAAAAGGAATTTATGGACAACTAGAGGGGTTTAATTATAAATAGAAGATACTTAAAGGGGGAAGTGGCAATGTCAAAAGATCCTAACAGATTTTCTGTTGGGATTTTGCTCTTAAANAACTTTTAGGTACAAATAACTCACAAAGTTGCCCCAATAGAAACTGGGGCAGGATAATTTTGTTCGTTTGATTTGGTGTCTGAACAGGTTTCTCCTGGAGGCACAGGGTCCGAGATGACCCAGAGAATGAACCTCAATCCAGAATAAAGAAAAGAAAAGAATGAAAGGAAGTAAATTCAAATGATGCGATGAACAAGGATGCAACATATTCAAAATTGGACTGAAGTCACAAGCCTCGCATGTCTCGCCTCGATTCAAAAATTGAAGAAAAACCAGCACATACAGTTGATGAGCATCAAGATTCAGATCGGAGTCTGCTTCAAAAACCAGCTAAGACTCAAGATCAAGTTTCAAGAGATTTGTAGATAGGAATCTTGTAACTCATAGCTGATAGGCATAACTAGTTAGCTTTTTGTTTTCCATCTTGGTGTAATAAGGAGCGCAACAAGCAGTAACAGCAGCAGCAGCAACAAAATCACAGCTTCATGGTAGTCCCAGCTACCAAAACTTTCAGAACTACACTGACCTGATTCCTTTCTAGCTAAAGATATGTAGGCAACCCTTGAAGCGAGGTTCGGTCAAAATCTTTTCAAAATACTTCTCATGTAGTTTCGGGTAGGCAAACATCCCGCAGACTTGCTCATCTTGTCTTTGCTCGAAAACTCTTCATGCTTTCGAGCAAAGAGGGGCAGCTGTGAGCACGTGATTTTTACCGTACCCGAAATACCTTTATAAAAATCATTAAATAATTTTTTAATTGATTATTAATCATTTTAGGATTTTATTAGGTGTTTATATACTCAATTGTTAACTAATTAATTCATGAAAATACCCAAAAATATCATTGCATTTAGGATTTGTTTTTACATTTTTAGAACTAAGTTAGTAATTATTAATTTCATAAAATTGAAAAATTATAAAATGGTGCATTTTTAAACTCTTTTAGTTTTAATGTTTAAATTCATAAAATCTAGCGTTATGGTGATTTTGATAAATAGTTAATTTAGTTTAATGTCACATTTTAAATAAATTAAGATTTTAGTTGCTAAGTATTATAGTTTTTAAAATTAAAAAGAGGGTTTAAACTAATTGACTAAAAAAGGGGAAACAAAAGAGAAGGGGATTCGGAATGGGCCAGTTCTTTAAAAGAATTTGAACTGAGCCCAAATCAATTAACCCCAACCCAAAAGGCCCAATCCGGTTCCCCTAAACCAGCCCAAAAATCGCCCCCCCTCTTATAAATCCAAACGACGCCGTTTTGGTTTGGTCAGATTCAATCTGGACCGTTGATACAAGATCAACGGTCCGGAATTCACCCCACCTCATATAAAACTATCCTAATTAAACCCTACCCCCTTTTCATTTATTTTTTCCGTCCAAACAACCCCTTACCCCAGAAACCCTAGCCGCCTCAACCTCGACCCCGTCGCCGGCCAATTTTCGGCCACCATTCCGGCCAAAATCCGTCCCCCAATCACCCCTAACTCACACCCCGTCACCTCCCCCACTTCAATCGACCCCTTTGTCCACCAAAAATCCAAAAATCCAAGGAAACTCGTGTAAAAATCAGAGCTTTAAGGATTAAATCAAAACCGAATTTTTTTGAACAAAAATAAGTTTTAACCGTGTGTTCTTGACAAAACTTTATTTTGGTCACAAAATCATCAAGGATAAGAAGCTAGTTCAAGGTAATTACTTGTTTCCGTTTCATTTTAATTTTTTTAGGTATTTTCTAGTGTTCAACTTCTACCCCCTTTCTTTTAATTGGTTTCAATTTCTGATTTTGGGGATTTTACAAAAATAGCCATTTTTCGTTTTGGTAGGCTAGTCAATAAATTAGGCTAAATCGTTAAGTGGCTATTATTTAAAAGGAATTTATGGACAACTAGAGGGGTTTAATTATAAATAGAAGATACTTAAAGGGGGAAGTGGCAATGTCAAAAGATCCCAACAGATTTTCTGTTGGGATTTTGCTCTTAAAAATCTGTCAGTATCGTGGGGGGTGGAGGATCAGAGGGAAATGATTTGTTTCTTTTCCTTTAAAACAGAAAAATGAAAAATAAAGGGGGAGGAGTCTGTTTGGTCTTCTATATAAGACAGAGGGAGGTCTAAGTCTGGGGATCAGAAAAGAAAAAGGAGAGAACACTGAGAGGAGAAAAACAAAGTGAAAAAACAAAGGAGCTGGAGAGAACACTTGAAAAAGAAAGAAAAGGAAGGAAAACAGAGTGGTCGTTTTGGAGAGAAAAAGAAACAAGAGAGGTCTGAAAATTTAAAAGGGAGGAGCGATAAAACAACAAGAAGAAGTAGTGAGTGTCTTTACAAGAAACAATAAGAAAAAGAGAGGTAAAACGAGAAGCTGTGAAGTTGTTTGCTGCTTGCTTTGCTGTCTCATAAACCAGTTCGTTGCGATTTTAGGTACGTTCGGACATCTATGTAATTCTGAATTTTTTCCAATCTGTGAAACTGACGTACGTTCTGTTGTTTGCCGTTCATTTGTTACTGATTACTCTTTGTGATGACGATTACTCTATCTATTGTCTCTTTATGTATGTACGCTCTTTGGTGAAATTGAATTCAAGTTTTAAAGGCTGATTCCTATCTGTTTGGTATTGAATAATGAAAGAATAGAGTTCAGTACCCTGATTATAGCCGTTCATGTTAGCTAATCGTAATGAAATTTAAGCTAGTTAAACCACATACGTTTGGCTCTATAAATCTTATCTTGTTTGTCGTATAATATGATCCGAAGTTAAGTTATTCGTTTCTCTTCACATTTTGCTGCTCTATGTTTAATTAAGTGTTCTTGGCTTGCATTAACTGAGTTTAAAGTTGTTAGAAATCGCTAACAAAGCGACCTGAAAGTTACTAACTGTCGCTTATGCCATCTATTGTACTAAAATTAATGGCAGGAATCAATAGGGTGCAAAAAATGAGATTAGTTCTGAATTTCTCTTAAATTACTGGACTGTCAAAGTGATTAAGTTAGATTCAGAAGATTTTCCGCACTGTTTTCTTAGTTTATCAAGTTAAAATTGAGATCGTCTGTTCTTTTTTTTATTGCTGAAAAACTGATTTCAGTTCTCACAGTCTTGTTTCACTTATATTGGATTCTGTTTAACTTTGTAATGCTCATGTTAGGTCGGTTCATATTCATTGATGTTTTATCGAATGATCTCTTCACTAATTCCTTGCTTGAGGCTGTTTTATTTTGCCAAATGATGTATCTCCGTCATTAGTACATACTCAAAACTGCTAAAAGAGAGCTGGAAATCTGTAATTGTTGGAAGTATGATTTGAATCATGACTTCACAGTGTACATTGAACTATTTCGATTCTTGTTTTCAATAGAACACTTATTTCACTACTTATGCACCTCTTGTCTATCATGTACTATAAGCTCGATTCAACTTTCAAATGACTGAAATATCAAGTAGCATGTTGAAATAATCGTCTAAAACAAATTACGGGATAAGTTAGTCTAGCTTAGGAAGTATGGTGGAATCATAATTATGCTTTGTCATTCTTTTTGCTCTGTTTATGTTATGTTCTACCACATTTATGCTTATGTCGTTTCCTAGATACTTGGCCATTAAATTACGAGGTACTATCATTTTACAAAGGAATAAAAAATGAAACGTCAGCATTGGATTCTTGATGATCATATCATATGGAATAGTTATTGGTTTTAGTTCAGTTTTTTTTTCTTGAATACTTAATGGGCCTAAGGGAAAAATGATGGGTCATGATAATTAGCCCCATAGCTCTTCAGCCTCCTAATCTTGAAACCTTAATAATTACGTGAGCTTTTGGAGTTCATCTTTAGGTGCGATATCTTACATTGTGACTATGGGTACGGTTTCCGTGACGTAGTGACGATGTTAGTTTCGGGGTACCTTTTAGGTGACCCGATTTTAACAACTTTAAGAGCTTTTAAAATCAGTGGAGGCATGCCATACAATTAATAACGAATCGCTTATGGCCCTCTTAATTAATTAAAGTGTAATATCAATGTAAATAGACGTTGACTTTTAAAATTTTAGTAATTAGATATTGAACACAATAAATTGTGTTGCCACTATGGGTACGGTTCCCGTGACATAGTGACAATACGAACTTCGGGGGTGCCTTTTAGGTGACCCGATTTTGATAATGTTTGAGTAATAAAAAACTTTTTTTGAAACAATTCGAGGCGCGCCATACCAAACTAATTTATTAATATATGGCCCTCAATAATTAACACTTAGAAAAATCGAGGCGCGCTATTTAGCAAATTCCATGGCCCTCGACAAACTAAGAATGCGTGATTTGCTTTAGGCGCGTTAGTCTGATAATTGAATTCCCTAAAACTCGGGTGTGCATTTATGTGACCCAAATCTAAAATCCCGATGTTTAATTAAAAGGTGTTACAAATTACGGGTGCATTTATGTGACGTGATTTGTGGCATATTTTGATTGACATTGCAATTCCTGATAACTTTAAAAGCGGAAAGTAAAAATGAGGCAAAATGCACCATAGGTTAATAACAGGTATTAAAATCAGATAATAAGCCGATTATAACAATTAAGCGACCGTGCTAGAACCACGGAATCCGAGGGTGCCTAATACCTTCCCTCGGGTTAACAGAATTCCTTACTTAGAATTTCTGGTTCGCAGACATCAAAAGAAAGTCGAAATCTTCCTCGATTTGGGATAAAAAATAAAAACGGTGACTTGGGACACCGATCTAAATTTTCAAATGGCGACTCTGAATAATAAATTAAAATAATCTCATTTCGAATAATGTCACTTTAATTGGAAAAACTTTTTTTTATATATTTCCTTCCCGGGAATGTACAAAAAGAGGTGTGACAGCTCTGGCGACTCTGCTGGGGATCGAACCCAGAATCTCTGGTTTCGCAGGGTTCAAGAATTCGAGCTTAGAATGATTGTTATTTTTTGGCTTTTATCTGATTTTGTTACCTGTTGAGCCTAATGTGCTAAATGCCGCTTTTTACCGCTTTAATATTATTTGGACTGTTTATAAACTGTTCCGAACCCTTCTCTTCTCATCTTCGGGGAGATGCACGCTGGCCGTGACTCCCTTTTCTGTTAGTGTCATACCATGAATAAGAAAGAGGCCGGATAAGTTAATAGCCGGGTGGCCTTTTGGTGCCCTGTACGTAGCCCCCTCCTCGGCTCGAGTTGTCCGCTCGAGTTCACCAGTCTAGAACAAGACCCAGGTTTCAGCTTAATAACGTGACCTCATGCCGGATCCCTAGTAGGAACGTTTATTTGCATCATGTGCATTTGACTTAGGGGACTCAACACAGGGGTTGGGTCCGTCAAGGACAGGTGAATCCGAAATTAAAGACCATCCTGATGCATAATTTACGTGCTACTTGTGCATTATTTCATCTCGGTTTGGGTGTCGACCGGCCATTAAAATAAAATTGGAAAATCGAGAAATAAAATGATGAAGGGCGAGGTATAAAATTGAGGGCTGTTGCGTATTTTCAAAACCTGGGGTCCAAAATAAGGCGAAATGCTGCCGAAATGTTTTAAAAAAAAAAAAAACAAACAAACAAAAAGAAAATTGAAAAGAATTTTGTTTCTAAAAAAAAAAAATCCAAAATGCTTTGTCTTTTAGAATGAAAGAAAGAAAAGTTCTAAAAAAATTTCAATTTTTTTTTTTTTGGTTGTTCAAAAATATTTTCCTTTTAGATTCTTTGATAATAAATAAATTTTAGGAATTCGGGGTATTGAAAGTTTTCTACGAAAAGAAGAAAAAAAAAACAAAATTCAGAAAGTATTTTTTTTTTTAAAAGTGCTTAGGTCGTCGCTTTTGCATAAATAGCCGAATGCCTTCAAAAGGGCGCCGGAAGGCTGTTTTGCAAAAACGACCACTTATTTCAATTTTGGCTACTTAGCAAATACAGCCCTAAAATCTTCTCATTCAAAGTGCTGAAGGGCCGCGTTTGCAACATTTGCCGTTTAATTAAACATGTGCAAAA
Source organism: Nicotiana obtusifolia (assembly GCA_002018475.1). Lineage (NCBI taxonomy): Eukaryota > Viridiplantae > Streptophyta > Magnoliopsida > Solanales > Solanaceae > Nicotiana > Nicotiana obtusifolia. The sequence continues at coordinate 12,705 of MCJB01002667.1, read as the reverse complement.
TCGTCCTTTTTCACTGATTTTTCTTAATCACTTTAAATGTGCAGAACGAGCACGATTTGAACATGGAAATAGTAACCAAGATCCCGTTGGAGTTGAGAATGTGGTGGAATGATTTGACTGAGTCAGGGCAAAGCACAATCAGGCAGTGTTTTGGCGGTCTTCCAGAGTTATAAACAATGAGGCCCCGGGGAGATATCATAAGGGCTCTGATTACGTTTTGGGACCCGGCCCATAACATTTTCCATCTCTCGAATTGTGAACTGACACCAACCCTAGAAGAAATTACTGGGTACATCGGGAGAAATGAAACCCCGCTAAGGCACGGATACCTAGTTGCCCCAAGGGCGGTTACCCCCCACAAGTTTCTGGACATGATGAAGATAAGCCGGGGGGTCCAGAACCCGGATTTGGCGAATGGTTTTGCGACCTTACAGTTCATTTATCAAAGGTATGGTCACGTAGGGGGATTTAACAACCCAGAAAGCAAAACTTGTAGTCGAGAAAACCGACCAAAGTGGGAGGAGCATAGATGTTTTGCTTTCATGGTAGCGTTTCTGGGTCTCATAGTATTCCCCAGAAAGGACGGACACATCGACATTCGGATAGCCGGAGTCGTTAGCACACTGCTGATTCAGGCCAAGAGTGTCCTCGCCCTATGATTTTATCTGATATTTTCCGAGCTCTTACAGCTTGTAGGGCTGGGGAAAAGTTTTTTGAAGGTTGCAATCTGTTGTTGCAAATTTGGGTAATCGAGCATTTATGCCAACGGCCTCAGTACGTAAGATATGCACCGGCAGGGAGAAGCTACATAGCCGAATTCCAGGCCAAGGTCGGGAATGTTAGCGTGCCTGAGGGGGTCAACAGATGGATAGCCCCTCTCCCGTCTGTCACAGTAGAGCAAGTGGATTGGGTGCTCGGTTGTTCTGCAATTGATGAAGTTTTGTATATGTCGGCTACCGGGCCGTATTTCCTCCTAATGGGCCTCAGGAGTATTCAACCTTACGCACCGTGCCGGGTCCTAATACAGATGGGAAGATGTCAAACGGTACCAAAGGATGAGGATCTTAGCTGTCACACAGTAGAAATTTGTGCCGATGGACAGTTCCCAGAGAATGTGGTTCGGCGGGTCTGGAGTGAATGTCAGTACTTGCCTGTAAACACCTGTGTTCGAGATCTGTCTCGAGGCGAAGTCTCCCCTGAGTATCTTACATGGTATAAAAAGGACGCCGAGCCTAGACGACCAGCCAAGAGACCCCACCTCCAAGCATTTATCGAAGAGTCCCAAGCCCAATGGGACTGGTTGGCCAAAGAAAACGAGTATAAGGCCACTATAAGCAAATTAGAAAAACAGGTCCGTCATCTTCAGTTTGAGAAAGGGGTGCAAGCCGCAGCGAACGAGGGAGAAAAGAAAGAACTGATCCAGGAAAATGAAGCCCTCAAAGCTCAGATACAACAGATGAAAGTGGCTGCCTTGAATCAAGAAAGAAGTCCGGCAGATGCAAAGCTTATCAGTGGTCTAAGGAAGAAAGTGATAGAGTATCAAGATGGTGTGGAGAAGTCTGAAGCAGAGCAGCAAAGACTCAGAAAGCGGTTGGCAAAAAATGTTGAAGGGCGGGCACAGTTCGTCCGACAAATGAAAAAGAAGTACGAGGAGACAATTGCTGAGCTAAAAAGAAAGGTGATTGGTATGGAAAATGAAGCGGAAAAACAAACTCGGAACTTCAAAGCAGACCGGGAGCACTGTTATGATTTAATGGCCCAGATGGAGCAGGATTTGCAACAAGTCCAGAATCAGAGCCATCGTGACCTTCAAGTATTAAAGGCCCGAGACCAGCAAATAGGGCGTTTGCTGCAAGAGAAAGGAATTATTAGAGAGAGGGTCTGAGCTATCGCTGAGTATGTTGTTGCAAAGTGCCAAGACTGCGAAGACATGACCCAGACTACATTCTTTGCCGCAGTGATGACGTATGTCCGCCGGATAATGAATGACCTAGAACAGCTCCAAGGGGATCTCGCACAAAGGCCCGTGGAAAGACCGAATGATGTCCCACGGGCCCCAGGGCATGAATCTTTAATGTATTCTTAAAATTTTGCAATATGTATTTTCCTTTTTCTTTCTTATTTCAGAAGTTGTTTTGAGTCTATTGTAGTTTATTTTTCAAAAGTCGAGTCTGTAATGGAATTGCTTTATTTAATGAAATTGAAAGCTTACAGCATTTGTTTCCATTTATTTATTTATTTATTTATTTTTCCTTATATCTATTCAGAGTTGTATATTATCGGAAAAAAAAAATGAGTGAAGTGGGGGCGAAAAATAGAGTGGAAAGAAAGGCGGAAATTAAAAAGCATAAGAAAAGATACAAGTAAAAGCCGGGATGAAACATGCAACCGTTGTGAAACATATAGAAACACATTTAACTGCCTAGGTGCATCACACCCCAACATGTGATTACCCATCTGTTATTTGTCTCAAACTAATCGGTCTGCTGTTGAGCATAGGTTTTGTCGGTGATTGGTTTTGTGACAGCTCTGGCGCATCACCCGTACTTCACGAGATCAAAGGGAAGTGTCGAGATGACATCAGAAATGACCCTGCCAACAATTCCTCTCTCGGAGGAAAATCCGATGTCCGGCATAATGGTCCCAGAATCGGCAGCTGCCGAGGAGAATAGATTATTGCATCTCCGCATGATGGAGATGTGGGACGCATGGACAAATGGGAAAGAGCCACCCAGTGCTATTCCAGGATTTTCGGAGCTCTTTCCTAGAGCTGGTGGGGCCACTAATATCCCTATAAGTTATCCACTGGGATACCCCACTATTACTGCCAACTTTGTGGGAATGCCTTCAGAAGAACACCCTCAAACATCGAGTGCCGGCACGGCGTCAAACATATTCACCGCCCCACCCTGTGCTGCCACAACACAGCCTGCCTTACCTCGGCCCAGCTTCAATCCGTCGTCGTTTGCATATCAGGCACATCCATCACCAATCGAATTGACTCAGTTTCCTGCAGCGGCTTACACCCAAATGCCTAGATATGAGTTTGCCCCGGGGCAAGAAATGAACACCAAGGCTCCCGAGCAAGAAGAAATAGCAAGGAAAATGAGGAGTCTCGAGCAGAGCCTGAAAAACATACAGGGTCTGAGTGGACAAAAGAGTGTATCATATGCAGACCTATGTATGTTCCCACATGTACATCTACCAGCGGGTTTCAAGATACCGAAATTCGAAAAGTATGATGGGCATGGGGACCCTATTGCCCACCTCAAGAGATATTGCAATCAACTACGAGGGGCTGGTGGAAAAGAAGAGTTCTTAATGGCCTACTTCGGAGAAAGTCTGTCAGGCATTGCCTCCGAGTGGTATAGGGACCAAGAAATGTCCAGGTGGCATATCTGGGACGATTTGGCGAGGGATTTCGTCCGACAGTTCCAATATAACATTGACATCGCACCGGACCGCAATTCCCTGGCCAATTTAAAGAAGAAAGCCACAGAAAGCTTTAGAGAATATGCTGTTAGATGGCGCGAACAGGCGTTAAGAGTAAAGCCTCCGATGGATGAGGCTGAGATGGTAATTGTTTTTCTACAAGCGCAAGAGGCTGACTACTATCAGAATATGATGTCAGCAATGGGGAAGCCATTTGCTGAAGCTATAAAAATTGGTGAGATGGTAGAAACTGGGCTGAAAACAGGACGGATCCTCAGTCAATCCGCAATCAGAGCCACCTCTCAAGCTATTCAAGGCGGGTCGGGAGGTTTATCCAACAGAAAGAAGAAAGAGGAGTCATCAATGGCTGCCTCAGGTACAAGAAAACCTCGTATGCCTAGGCCATTTTTCTCTGAGAGGGCTTCACAACATTACTATCCCCACCAGGATATAGCATATGCCCATCCACCATATGCAATAATGAATGCTTAGCCATATGGCAGGCCCCATCAACAACTTAATTAGAACAGAGCTCCACCTCCCAGAAATCAACCTCAATACCAAACCCACTACAATCCTCGCCCCCCACAAAATAACTTTCGTGCTCGAGAGCCGCCAAGGAAACACTTCACACCCATCGGAGAATCTTATTCAAGCCTTTTCCCAAAACTGGTCCAGATGGGTCTACTCCAGCCTGTTCCCCCGAACAAACAAAATCCGGAATCACCTTCCTATCAAAGGGGTACCCGCTGTGCCTATCATTCTGGGGCTGAGGGGCATGATACAGAAAATTGCTGGACATTAAGAAGGGCAGTAGAAGATTTGATTGAACAAAAGAGAATAGTGCTGAGGGATGAGGATGCTCCCAATGTAACAAACAATCCACTGCCAGCTCATAATAATGGGCCAGTCATTGGGATATTTGTGAAGATAAAGAATTTAACCTAGATCTGAAGGCTATCATTGCCATAGCCCACAAAGAAATAAAGCCAAAAGCCATCTCAAAAAAGGATAACACAGAAAAGAAAGACCAAAACACTCCTCTAAAGGTGGAGGAGAAGTCTGGAGCTGAAAGCAAGTCATCCAAAAATGTTGTTCTCTACATTCCTTGGGGGCAAAAAGAAGAGCAGAAACCGTTAAGCCCTCCTAAGACGTTTGAGATAAATAAGCAGATGACTCAAATGTATGTACTGAAAGGAGCTTACGTGGTTCGGGGACCGGTATGTCCACTTAGGCTAAACGAGCCTGTGGTCATCGGTCGCGCGCCACAGAAGCCCATGACGGACCCTAAGGCCGTACCTTGGAATTATGATAAAACATCGGTCACATACAAGGGCAAGGAAATCTTAGGCGAAAACCAGAAAGACAAAATGGTCGAAAGATATCTTAATGTCAAGGAAGTAAACAACATTGCCAAGAAAAGCTTCCCGCCTAAAAAACCAGTAAGTCCTGAAGAGGCGGAAGCATTTTTTCAGAAAATGAAAACAGCGGATTACGAAACAATTGATCAACTCAGACAATCCCCTGATCAGGTTTCTCTTTTATCACTTTTTATGAGCTCAGACGAACATCAGAGGGTTTTGCTCAAAACCCTCAATGAAGCCTACGTCCCTGTTGGAACAACAGTAGAACAATTGCAAAGAATGGTTGAAAGATTCTTCATAAACCGCCAAGTTTCCTTTGGGAGTAATGATTTACCTTCGGAAGGAGCTGATCACAACAAAGCCCTTCATCTAACTGTCAAGTGCGAAGGGTACTATGTGAAGAGAGTTATGATAGATGGGGGTTCCGGGGTAGACATTTGCCCACTTTCAACCTTACAACGAATGGAGATATGCACAAAGAAGATCAGACACAATGATGTATGTGTGTGTGCATTTGACGGTATAAAAAGAGATACTATTGGAGAGATTGATCTCATTCTGACAATCGGACCAGTTGATTTTGAAGTGACCTTCCAAGTTCTAGATATGGATACATCCTACAATTTTCTCTTGGGACGTCCATGGATCCATGCGGCAGGGGCGGTCCCTTCCACTCTTCATCAAATGGTCAAGTTTGAACATGAAGACCAAGAAATCGTGATCCACGGGGAAGATGAACAATCAATTTATCGAGATCCTTCGGTCCCATGTCTTGAAGCAAAAGAGGGAAGTGAGCATATCATTTACCAAGCTTTTGAAGTTGTGGTCGCAGATCGATATGAAGAAGGAAGCCCTTGCCCACAGCCTTTTCTATCAAACGCATCAATGATGGTAGCCAAGATAATGATTAGGCACGGCTACCAACCAGGCAAAGGGCTCGGGAAATCATTACAAGGAACAGCTCAACCCATACCTCGACTGCTAGTGAAGGATTTTTCGGGCTCGGTTTCCAGCCCACGCCAGCTGACTTTAAATGGGCAAAAAAGCGGAAGAATGATGGTTGGATGTTGACCAAGCCAATCTTGCCTCTGTATAAAACTTTCGTCAAGCCTAAATACAGAGATGAAGAGGAAGATGAATCCTTCACAGTCGAGGAAATTGAAGAAATATGTGGGGCTATGAAACGGATGTTATATAAACCCACATGGTTCAGGAAGGTGAAGGCTCGAGCACCGCTGAGGTGCTGTATATGGGACCCAATGCCAAATTGCAAAATTGGGAGGCTACGCCCTTCCCAACCAGGCGGGAGTCCCGGTAGATCTGTCTTGTCACTTTTTCTTGCATCACGAGTTATCTCAGGGTGTAACTCGGATGTTTTTTTTTTAGTTTCTTGTCTTTTAAAATTCCAAATGTAAACCCTGTTATCTTTCAAAATTCAATGAAATGAAAATCCATATTTCGTCAATCATCTCTTTCTGATTATGTTGTTTTACTTTCTTCTTTTCAGTTCTAATAATGCGGCTTTAAGTAACATGACATGCTTGCAGACTTCATGCCCAGATCCAAACACGCTGTCTAATTGTGATGTAATGAACCAAGAATTGGAATATAATGAAGAAGAGGCTTTTAATGAAATTAATCGAGAACTGGAACAGTTCGAGAATAAGCCTAAGCCAGATCTAAATGACACCGAGCCGGTTAATTTGGGCAGTTCCGAAGAAATTCGGGAAACTAAGATAAGCATTCACACGGATGAAAAAACTCGAGATGCATTAATCCAGCTCCTGTTTGAATTCAAAGATGTGTTTGCTTGGTCATATGATGACATGCCAGGGCTCAGTGTTGACATGGTGGCTCATACATTACCGGCATACCCTAATTGCCCCCCTGTTCAGCAGAAGCAGAGAAAGTTCAAAACTGATATCAGTGATAAGATCAAAGAGGAGATCACAAAATAGCTAAAAGCAGGAGTAATCCGGGTAGTTCAGTATACCACGTGGCTGGCTAATGTGGTCCCAGTGCCAAAGAAAGACGGGAAAACCCGAGTGTGTGTGGACTACAGAAACTTGAACAAAGCAAGTCCAAAAGACAACTTCCCTCTGCCAAACATTCACATTCTGGTTGATAATTGTGCCAAACATGAAATACAGTCTTTTGTGGATTGTTACGCGGGATATCATCAGGTGTTGATGGACACAGAAGACGCTGAAAAGACAGCATTCACCACACCTTGGGGGACATATTGTTATAAGGTCATGCCATTCGGATTGAAAAATGCCGGAGCAACATACATGAGAGCTATGACTGCCATTTTCCATGACATGATGCATCAGGAGATAGAAGTATATGTGGATGATGTGATTATCAAGTCCAAAACTTAGGACGATCATGTCCGGGATCTAAGGAAATTCTTTGAGAGGCTACGAAAATACGATTTGAAGCTGAATCCAGCCAAGTGTGCGTTTGGAGTCCCGTCTGGCAAGCTCCTAGGTTTCATTGTCAGTCGAAGAGGCATTGAACTAGATCCAACCAAGATAAAATCTATCCGGGATCTACCCCCTCCCAAAACCAAGAAGGATGTCATGAGTCTTTTGGGGAGATTGAATTATATCAGCCGGTTCATTGCTCAACTGACTTCTACATGTGAGCCCATATTCCGGTTGTTAAAAAGGATGCAACCATCAAATGGACAGATGAATGCCAAGAAGCTTTTGACAAAATCAAAGCATACCTGTCAAATCCGCCAGTGTTAGTCCCACCTGAACCAGGGAGACCTCTGTTCCTGTACCTGACGGTCCTAGAGAATTCTTTCGGGTGTGTCCTGGGGCAACACGATGTGACTGGCAAGAAAGAATAGGCTATCTACTACTTGAGCAAGAAATTCACCAGTTACGAGGCCAAGTACACTCTGTTGGAAAGAACTTGTTGTGCTTTAACTTGGGTTGCTCAGAAATTAAGGCATTATCTACAAGCATACACCACTTACCTGATAACCAAGTTAGATCCCTTAAAATACATATTTCAGAAGCCGATGCCTACTGGGAGATTAGCAAAGCGGCAGATCTTGCTCACAGAATTCGACATTATCTATGTCACTCGCACTCGATGAAAGCCCAGGCGTTAGCGGACCATCTGGCCGAAAATCATGTTGATGATGAATATCAACCTTTGAATACTTACTTCCTGAACGAGGAAGTAAATTTAGTTGAGATAATACCTGAAGACACCAATACTTGGAAGATATTCTTCGATGGAGTAGTGAATGCAAAAGGTGTTGGGATTGGGGCAATTATGATTTTGCCTGATGGTCAACATTATCCGGCTACGGCTAGGCTTCGATTTTTCTGCACAAACAACACAGCTGAATATGAAGCTTGTATTATGGGTATGAATATGGCAATCGCCCAGGACGTTGAACATCTGTTAATCATGGGAGATTCGGATTTGATCATCCAACAAGCCCAAGGAGAATGGGAAACCCGAGACATCAAGCTTATTCCATATAAACAACATGTGGAAGACTTGAGCAAACGATTCGAATCAATAGATTTCAGGTACATCCCACGTTGTCATAATGAATTAGCGGATGTGTTAGCTACTTTGGCTTCGATGTTACCATACCCAGGCAATGCCCTCATCGATCCTCTGGAAATCCAGATCCGAGAAAGGCATGGTTATTGTAACGCGGTTGAAACAGAAACAAATGTTCAGCCCTGGTATCATGACATCAAGAGGTTTCTGAAAACCAAAGAATATCCAGATCAAGCGAGTGGGGACCAAAAGAGAACCATCAGACGACAGGCAAGTGGTTTCTTTCTGAGTGGTGATATCTTGTACAAAAGAACCCCAGACCTCAATCTGTTAAGATGCGTCAACGCTGAGGAAGCTAGAAAAATTATGCAAGAAGTGCATGCTGGAGTTTGTGGACCCCACATGAACGGTTATGTCTTGGCCAAGAAAATCCTTCGGGCAGGATATTACTGGATGACTATGGAAAAGGATTGCTTCAGCTTTGTACGGAAATGTCATCAGTGTCAGGTGCACGGTGATTTGATTCATGCATCTCCTACAGAATTACATCCCATGTCGTCACCTTGGCCATTTGTTGCCTGGGGCATGGATGTCATTGGGCCGATAGAGCCAAAAGCCTCAAACGGGCACAGATTCATATTGGTTGCCATTGATTACTTCACGAAATGGGTTGAATCAATCACTCTCAAATCTGTGACCAAGAAAGCGGTGGTGGATTTTGTGCACTCCAATCTCATATGCCGTTTCGGCATCCCTGCAACCATCATCACAGATAATGCTGCAAATTTGAATAGTCATTTGATGAATGAAATATGCGAAAAATTCAAAATTATGCATAGAAACTCCACTCCCTATCGGCCCAAAGCAAATGGTGCCGTAGAAGCAGCAAACAAAAATATCAAAAAGATTCTGAGAAAAATGATTCAAAGTTCCAGACAATGGCATGAAAAGTTGCCATTTGCGTTGCTGGGATATAGCACCACCGTGCGCACGTCAGTTGGGGCAACTCCATATCTTTTGGTCTACGGCACTGAAGCCGTGATACCGGCGGAAGTAGAGATCCCTTCCCTGCGGATCATTGTCGAAGCAGAGATTGAGGATAGCGAGTGGGTCAAAACCCGCCTGGAACAGCTAACTCTGATCGATGAAAAGCGGATGGCCGCAGTCTGCCATGGGCAATTATATCAACAGAGAATGGCTCGTGCTTATAACAAGAAGGTACCGCCCAGAAAGTTCGAAGTGGGGCAACTCGTCTTAAGACGAATTCTTCCCCATCATCCAGAAGCAAAAGGAAAATTCGCTCCTAATTGGAAAGGCCCATATATCATCAGAAAGATATTGCCAAGAGGAGCGCTGTATTTGGGAGACATTGAGGGAAATGATCCTGAAACAGCAGTGAATGCAGATGCAGTAAAAAGGTACTATGTGTAACCTTTCTGTTTGAGATGACGAAGGCCTTCGTTCTTGCTACCCAAACACTCCAATCCTTTGCTAACCCTTCGAGCCAGTTATCCTTCTTTGATTACCCTCTTTGGAACTCGAAAGCTATCACCGAAAAGTTTGGTTGAAAAAAAAAAAGAAGAAGAAGAAGAAAAGAAAAAGCGAAAAGAAAAAAAAGGAAAAAGAAAAAAAAAAAAGAGAAAAAGAAAAGGAAAACGAAACAAAAATCCAAAACCAACGTAGCCTGAACTACGTCTGACTTGATTCCGAAAGGATACGTAGGCAGCCTCTCCCTGAGGTTCAGTCACACCAAAATAAAATCCAAATTCCCCCAAAAGTAAACTGGGGCAGATGTTATAATGGTTCAGCGGTGTTTTCGCCTGAAATGTTCCAAAGTTGTAATCCAATCAAAATTCTCTTTACCCAATACCTGTTCAAGTCCTTCTGATCAATCGGAGAAAGGTTTCCAAAATGAGAGAATGCATTCAAAATGAGAGAAATAAAATGAGAGAGTCTTATTGGTGAAAACCCACACGGGCACCGTAAGGCGACGTGAGCAGAGAAATTGAAAAATGAGAGAGCCTTGTTAGTGAAAACTCGCAAAGAGCACTGCAAGGCGATAGTGAGAAGAGAAATGAGAGAGGTCAATTGGTGAAAACCCGCAAAGGGCGCCGCTGATCGAAAAGCATGAGCTCTCGCTGTTATTGGTACGGAAAGAGTCTTGGCAAAGTTTCTCGGTTTTAGAGTACAGATTGTGATGGTTCATGAGGAATTAGATAGTTGCGCAGATCGGGCATATAGTCCAAGAAGCATGTCATGTCTATGTGAAGTCTGCATGCACCTCAGATAAGTCCTTCTCACTTCTCCTGAAAGGGACACTTTCCTAAATTCATTCTCTCGCCTTTTGTTTACTTTTCTTTGAATCCCTTTTGGCCTACTTCTGCTTCCGAAACTAATACAAAGAAAAGGTGTCAATATTGGTTTTACAGGGTCCCGCTTAATAACAGCCAGATCCAAAAGAAGTACCAGCCTCAGCGAGTGCATCAAGTCGATCCCGACTGGCCATGATGGTTGATGCTCTGAAACCCCAAAGTTGGGAGAAATAAAAAAAAATCCAAAAGCAAAAGCCCAGAGGCAAGAAAGATGAAAAGACAAAGCCCCATATGGGCAAGCGGTCACAACAAATTTTGCAAATTAAGTCCTTTGGTTCAAGAAAGAAATCAACTTTTAGAAAAAACCAAGCAAGAAGCGGAGGTTCTCGCCGAAAGTTGGGCCAGGATCGAACTATCAGAACCATCAAGGCCACAAAACCAATCACCATTTCAAACTAACAATTGTTTTGTTTTGAAAATAGGAAATTGGGATGACCCAAAGCAGCCTCGCAAAAAGCAGACGCAATCAAAAGAAGTTGCACAAAGGCCAAAAACAGCTTTAAAGCGTTTGTCAGAGGGAAGTCTCCTCTAAACTCTTCTCTGCTTTATTTTTGGATTTCTTTGGCATAACCCAAAGACCTTTACCTTCATCCCCGGCATAACCCGCCGATCACTTTGGCATAACCCAAAGACTTTTGTTTTCTTTGTCCCGGCATAACCTGTAGACCTCTTTGGCATAATCCAAAGATCTTTATTTTCCTTTATCCCCAGCATAACCTGTGGATTCCCCGGCATAACCCGTGGATCTCTTTGGCATAACCCAAAGACTTTTGTTTTTCTTTGTCCCCGGCATAACTCGTGGACTCTTTGCATAACCCAAAGACCTTTACCTTCATCCCCGGCATAAACCGTGGATCCCTTTGGCATAACCCAAAGGTTTCAACCCTCATCCCCGGCATAACTCGCGGATCTCTTTGGCATAACCCAAAGACCATGTCCTTCATCCCCGACATAACCCGTGGATTTCTTTGGCATAACCCAAAGATTTTTATTTTCTTTTCTTCCCAGCATAACCCATGGATTCCCCGGCATAACTCGTGGATCCCCGGCATAACCTGTGGATCCCTTTGGCATAACCCAAAGGTCTTTCCCTTTATCCCCGGCATAACCCGTGGACTCCCTGGCATAACCCAAGGACCTTTTACTTTTTCCTGGCATAACCTAGGAATTCTTATTCTTTTCCCCAGTAGAGTAGGTTGATAATACCCTCGGCATAACCCGAGAACTTTACTTTCTTTAGCATAACTCGTTCGGTTTCCAGCATAACCTGGTAACCCTTCTTTTATTTGTTAAACTTTTAGGTACAAATAACTCACAAAGTTGCCCCAATAGAAACTGGGGCAGGATAATTTTGTTCGTTTGATTTGGTGTCTGAACAGGTTTCTCCTGGAGGCACAGGGTCCGAGATGACCCAGAGAATGAACCTCAATCCAGAATAAAGAAAAGAAAAGAATGAAAGGAAGTAAATTCAAATGATGCGATGAACAAGGATGCAACATATTCAAAATTGGACTGAAGTCACAAGCCTCGCATGTCTCGCCTCGATTCAAAAATTGAAGAAAAACCAGCACATACAGTTGATGAGCATCAAGATTCAGATCGGAGTCTGCTTCAAAAACCAGCTAAGACTCAAGATCAAGTTTCAAGAGATTTGTAGATAGGAATCTTGTAACTCATAGCTGATAGGCATAACTAGTTAGCTTTTTGTTTTCCATCTTGGTGTAATAAGGAGCGCAACAAGCAGTAACAGCAGCAGCAGCAACAAAATCACAGCTTCATGGTAGTCCCAGCTACCAAAACTTTCAGAACTACACTGACCTGATTCCTTTCTAGCTAAAGATATGTAGGCAACCCTTGAAGCGAGGTTCGGTCAAAATCTTTTCAAAATACTTCTCATGTAGTTTCGGGTAGGCAAACATCCCGCAGACTTGCTCATCTTGTCTTTGCTCGAAAACTCTTCATGCTTTCGAGCAAAGAGGGGCAGCTGTGAGCACGTGATTTTTACC
>MCJB01002665.1:0-11516 GCA_002018475.1 Nicotiana obtusifolia | reverse complement strand
GCGGGCGCTATCAAGGTCGAGACAAGGAAATCAGATTTGTTCAAAGTCAGACAGCGGGGCAATGAAATGTTAAGAGAGTTTGTATCGCGCTTTCAAATGGAGAGCATGGATCTGCCACCGGTCACTGATGATTGGGCCGTACAAGCCTTCACTCAAGGGCTCAATGCCCGAAGTTCAACGGCATCTCAACAACTCAAGCAGAGTTTGATTGAATACCCGGCTGTCACTTGGGCGGACATTCACAACCGGTACCAATCGAAGATCAGGGTAGAAGATGATCAGATCGGAGTCCCCTCGGGCTCCTCTTATCCTGTTAGAACTTATGACCGACCTCTAAGGGATAACTATCGAGAATCAAAGTTGAACCGAGATAGACACCGGCAATACCCAGGAGATCGAAGAGTCATCCCGAGGGGACACAGATCCCCGAGACTGGAAAGCAGGAACGATTCCAACCAGAGGAACCGAAGGCTGTTTGCCGAAAAATAACTTTGAAAGAACCGGTAACCATCGAGAAGCACATCGATTGTCCGAGTACAATTTTAATGTCGATTCGGCGACTCTTGTATCAGCCATCGGTCGCATTAAAGACACCAAATGGCCAAGGCCGTTGCAAACGGACCTGCCAAGAGAGATCCCAACCTCATATGTAAATATTATGGCATGCATGGACACAGAACGGAAGATTGTCGGCAGCTGAGAGAGGAAGTAGCTCGGTTGCTCGAAAACGGGCACCTTTGGGAGTTCTTAAGCGATCGAGCCAAAAACCACTATGAAAATAGAAACAGACCAGCAAGTCAAGAAGAGCCGCAACACACAATTAACATGATAATCGGGGGAGCGGATGCGCCCCAAGTACCGGTGTTGAAACGCACCAAAATATCTATTACTCGAGAAAAACGTACTCGGGACTACGCAGCAAAAGGGACTTTGTGTTTCAGCGACAGGGATATCGAAGGGCTTACACAACCTTATAATGATGCATTGGTGATATCAATGCTAGTACACAACACCCGAGTGAAACGTGTACTTATCGATCCCGGGAGCTCGGCCAACATAGTTCGGTCTTGGGTTATTGAACAACTGGGGCTGTCAAACCAGATTATCTCCAAGGTCCGGGTCCTCAACGGTTTTAACATGGCTTCAGAAACAATCAAGGGTGAAATAACACTAATGGTGAATATCGCGGGAACTATCAAGGCAACAAAATTTTGCGTGACTGAAGGCGATATGAGATATAACGCCTTGCTCGGAAGGCCTTGGATACACGACGTCAAAGCCGTACCTTCAACATTACATCAAATGCTGAAGTTTCCATCGGCTGAGGGGGTCGTCACCGTATATGGAGAACAACATGCTGCAAGGGAAATGTTCGCAGTGGAAGAGGCGGCGTCAAAACCTACTGTTCCTCCCTAGAAGGCCAAATAGCAATCAGAGAGGCCACCTTCAACAAACGGGGGTGAACAGGATCAGCTTGACGCCGATAGTTACGGGATACCCCGATCATTTATTGCTCCGGATGAGTCCGACTCAACCAAATCAACAATTGAAGAGCTCGAACAAATCTCAATCCGCAGCGACGCACCCGATCGAAAGGTATACCTGGGCTCGGGCTTAAACTCCGAGCTCAGGGCCAAACTAATTACTGTCCTTTCAGCTAATGAAAATTCCTTTGCTTGGTCCCATTTAGACATGACAGGCATACCGCCGGAAATAGCAATGCACAAGCTGAGCGTCAATCCGAAGTTCCGGCCGATCAAACAAAAGAGGAGACCTCAGTCCGAAGCTAAACAGGCCTTCATCAAAGACGAGGTAAATAAACTTTTAAATATAGGGTCCATTCGGGAGGTTAAGTATCCAGAACGGTTAGCTAACGTAGTTGTCGTCCCTAAAAAGGGAAACAAACTCAGTATGTGTATAGACTATAAAGACCTAAATAAAGCATGCCCCAAGGACTCTTTTCCCTTGCGCAACATCGATCGCATGATCGATGCGATCGCCGGCCACGAGACTCTTAGTTTTCTCGACGCCTACTCTGGGTATAACCAGATACAAATGGATAAGGATGACCAAGAAAAAACATCCTTCATCACCAAGTATGGCACCTATTGCTATAATGTGATACCTTTCGGGCTTAAAAATGCAGGGGCGACATACCAACGCCTAGTAAAATAAAATGTTCGAAAAACAACTAGGTAAAACAATGGAAGTTTTTATCGATGACATGTTGGTTAAGTCCCTGCGAGCAGAGGACCATTTAAGTCATTTGCAGGAAACGTTTGACGTTCTGAAGAAATACAACATGAAGTTGAATCCGGAGAAATGCGCATTCGGTGTAGGCTCAGGGAAGTTCCTTGGCTTTATGGTCTCAAATAGGGGAATAGAAATCAACCCCGATAAGATTAAGGCCATCGAGGATATAACGGTCATCGACAGCGTCAAGGCCGTGCAGAAATTGACTGGCCGGATAGCAGCATTGGACCGGTTCATAACGAGATCATCGGACAGGAGTCACCGGTTCTTCAATTTGCTAAAGAAGAAGAACGAATTCACGTGGGGGCCGGAATGCCAACATGCATTGGAGGAACTAAAAATGTATCTTTCTAGCCCTCCCTTACTACAGACACCGAAAGCAGGCGAGCAGTTATACCTTTACCTTGCCGTATCGGAGATAGCAGTAAGCGGGGTTCTGGTCCGAGAAGAATAAGGTACGCAATTTCCCATTTACTACATCAGTAGAATATTAGGAGAAGCCGAAACCAGGTATCCACACTTAGAAAAACTAGCACTCGCCTTATTGAGTGCCTCTAGAAAATGAAACCGTACTTTCAGTGTCACCCGATATGCGTGGTGACAACTTACCCACTTAGAAATATTATGCACAAACCTGAGTTTTCAGGTCGATTGGCCAAATGGGCCATCGAAATTAGTGGGTATGATATCGAATATCGACCTCGAACCTCGATAAAGTCTCAGGTACTGGCCGACTTTGTCGTCGATTTTACGCCGTCGCTCATCCCCGAAGATGAGAAAGAACTCATGATTAAATCGGGGACTCCTTCGGGAGTGTGGACTTTGTTCACAGACGGTGCCTCAAATTCAAAAGGGTCGGGGTTAGGTATCGTACTTAAACCCCCGACCGGGAATACGATTAGACAGTCTATTAAGACTATAAAACTGACTAACAATGAGGCCGAGTATGAGGCTATGATTGCAGGTCTAGACTTGGCCAAAAACCTGGGAGCGGAAGTAATCGAGGCCAAGTGCGATTCCCTCCTTGTTTTCAACCAAGTAAATAGAACATTCGAAGTCAGGGAATGGCGTATGCAAAGGTATGTGGATAAACTTCAGGTTACATTACACAGGTTTAAGGAATGGACCCTACAGCACATACCTCGAGAACAAAACAGCGAAGCTGATGCCCTCGCCAACTTAGGCTCGTCGGTCGAAGATGAAGAAATCGACTCTGAAAAAGTCGTGCAGTTGTTAAGGTCGGTGGTGGAAGAAGGTCATGCCAAGGTCAACTTAACAAGCTTGACCTGGGATTGGAGAAATAAGTACGTGGAGTATCTTAGCTCGGGTAAATTACCATCCGATCCCAAAGAATCGAGAGCGTTACGTGCAAAGGCGGCCCGATTTTGTTTGGCCGATGATGGGACATTGTACAGGAGGAAATTTGGTGGCCCTCTCGCCATATGCCTTGGGCCTAGAGACACCGAGTACATTCTAAAAGAAATACATGAAGGAGCTTGCGGCAACCATTCCGGTTCCGATTCGTTAGTTCGAAAAGTAATTCGGGCCGGCTATTACTGGAACAACATGGAGAAAGATGCAAAGGAGTTCGTACGCAAATGCAGTGGATGCCAAAGACATGCACCGATGATCCGCCAGCCCGCAGAAGCCCTACATTCGGTCATATCGCCATGGCCATTTATGAAGTGGGGGATAGACATTGTCGGTCCCCTCCCTCGAGCACCAGGTAAAGCTCAATTTATTCTTCTTATGACTGACTATTTTTCTAAGTGGGTGGAAGCACAGGCTTACGAGAAGATCAGGGAAAAAGAGGTGATTGACTTCATATGGGACCATATCATTTGCCGGTTCGGGATGCCCTCGGAAATCGTGTGCGATAATGGCAATAGTTCGTCGGCAGTAAAATAACAAAGTTCTTCGAAGATAATAAGATCAAGAGAATATTGTCGATTCCATATCACCCCAGTGGCAACGGTCAAGCAGAGTCGACCAACAAAACTATAATCCAAAACTTGAAGAAAAGGCTAGCTGATGCTAAAGGAAAATGGAGGGAAATGCTGCCCGAAGTCTTATGGGCGTACCGAACGACCGAGAAAACCAGTACCGGGGCCACCCCGTTTTTCTTAGTATATGGCACCGAAGCATTGATACTGGTCGAGGAGGGCGAACCAAGCATCAGGTTTCAACACGCTACCGAAGAGTCCAACCGAGAGGCTATGAATGTTAGTCTGGAACTCTTAGATGAAAAAAGGGAAGCCGCTCTAGTCCGATTGGCAGCTCAGAAACAAAAAATTGAGAGGTACTACAATCGGAGAACTCGTCTCCGATACTATAGCGCTGGGGACTTGGTACTTAGAAAAGTCACGCCCAATGCCCGAGACCCCAACGAAGGAAAATTGGGACCGAATTGGGAAGGTCCCTATACTGTATTAAAGGTCACCGGAAAAGGATCTTACAAGCTCGGGACTATGAATGGCAAGCAGTTGCCAAATAATTGGAATGTGAGCCACTTGAAGCGGTACTATTGTTAAGGTAATTTACTTCGTCTTTTTTCTTTTCATTTCGTTATTGGTACTGACGCATGCAGGATGGATCGATATCAAACGAGTAAGCACAAGGCATTAGGACTGAAAGCACGCGTTGCACTCTTTTTCCTTTCGACCGGTTTTGTCCCAAATTGGGTTTTACGGCAAGGTTTTTAATAAGGCAGCTATATGTCGTGCTAACATAGATCAGTCATTCATCGGAGTTCACTAATTTGGTGCTCAACCTTAAAGATGTTTTCATTTGCTTGCCTCGATTCCAAGGGGACTATATGAAGATTGCTAGGAACCAATGTAAGGGTCAAACGGTCAGTGGAACCGTGCCCAAATAGATCGATCTGCCCCCCCCCCCCATCAAGCAAAGATGTACAAGCATATTAATATTAACAAAGTTTTTTGACACCAACATTGTGTTTTTAAGCCCAAGGGCTTCTTCGGTTATCTTCGTATTATCAATAATTGACGTCGTCGAAATATGCATATCAGATTCGAAGGGGAATAAGACCTAAAAAGGCAAACCCCGAAATCAATTAAATAGGCTAAGACCATGTTGAGCTAATAAAACTTAAAAGGGAAGTGAGACCGATTCAGGAAACCCCAATTTATGAAAGGCTAAGGCCAAACTAAACTAAGATTCAGAGAAGATCGAAGTGTGCCAAAGCGAGATCTCAATTCTCCTAATTAAGGCCAAGGCCGAATTAAATTGAAAGGGATCCAAATTTTGCTAAGGCATGGTTCTGATTCATTCATGGACCAAAAAGCATAGTTTAATGGCCGAGGGGGAGTGGGCAAAGCTCATTTAACCCGTTTCGAATTTACGATAGGGCTAAGGCCGAATGAATGTTAACCAATTCAGTTTAATGACTGGTCGAGGTTATCTCAAGGAACAGATTCTAGTAAGTCGATCCTAGCTAAGGCAAGAAATGACGAAACATGGAAAACGCGGAACAAAGCCAAGATAGAATAAAAGGTGTTTATATATATGATGATGGAATTCTTATCCATATTCGGGCTACAAAATATCAAAACGACATCAAAAAGACATCAAAATAACATCAGTCCGAGCCATCTTCATCCTCTTCAGGGAAGGCTTGCTTCCTCATTTCGGTTTCGATCCTTGTTGCTTCAGCAATTTCGGAGGATAGATCGAAACCCCGGGCTTGGAGCTCCTCAAGACGGAGAGGCGAGTCTGGCATTTAGTATATTCGACCAGCATCTTCGATTGCTCCTGGGCGACCTCAGCATCAGCTCTATATTGAGCTATCAAGTCTTCAGCATCGGCCTTGGTAGTAGCAATCTCCGACTTTGCTTCTTGCAGCTGGTTGACCAGAACCACCCGATCTTGCGACTCAACTTGGTGCTGCTGAGATTCGCTGTTCTTGACCAAAACTCCGATCCTTTCCCGCGCCTCCGAGGCCTGTTCTTCTAAGCGAGTTTGGAGAGCCTCTTTCTCCGAAGTCAGAGTCTCGACCGTGGCTTTCCACCAGCTTGCTTCAGCCTTAGCCTCATGCAATTCAAATCGGAGCCGGTCTAACCGATTGGTCATTTGCCCCAGCTGGTCGACCTCTTTGCTGTGCTCCTTCCTTATGAAATCTAGCTCAGCCCGGAGGCTCGACATCTCACTTTCGAGCTGCTGACGTTGAGCCCGTTCTTGTGTCTTTCCTTCTTTGATTCGAAGGAACGCTTCATGGTGAAGCACCAAAGACTGTAAGGTATGTAAGTTAAAACAGTCAGTGCAAACTTAGAGTTAACATATTAGGCATAAGATAAAACGAGTAAGGAAGCATACCCTGTTCGATGCCTGCTGAGCTTCATTGAACAAGCATGCCCAGTCCACTGCATTCATCGTGGCCTGGTCCTCATCGGTCACCAAGCAGTGGAGATAGCTTGCCACGCCTACCGGTGCACCCAATACTCGGGCATCCTCGGGGACGGCGAATGTTATCACTCTCTTTCGATCGGGGTTCAAGCTCGGAGCAGGAAATTTGTCGGTCAATTTGGTACCGACAGACACCCCGCTCGTCTCGGCCGGGGGACTCCTTCTTGGCACTTCAAGCCCGAGGTATCAGCCGACGGCACCCCATCGAAGAATTCATCAAAGGCCCCAACTGCAACCGGCCCTTTATTTGGTGTGCGCATTCTTGCAGCTTGGGCATCATTCAGAGTTGCCTCTGAAAAAGAAGGCGAATGCACCATCTCCGGGATATCCGAGACCCCTTGTGTTGTTGCTCCTGTGTCGGCCCGACTCCCGGTCCTCGCTTCCGATTCAGGATCCTCTTCTCGGGGGATGCAAGCCTCATCCACCCTCGACTCGGGGACTGCCTGAGGGGGTTCGTTGTTTAAAGTTTCGGGGCTCTTTTCCCCCTTGGAATCGTCGCTCACTTGAATGGTCGGGTCGGTGATTGTGACCTTGCGAGCCCTCATCTTTTTCCTTCCTTTCTTCTTTTCGGGCTCAGCATGACCGGGAGCCTCTTTTCTCTTCTTTCCCCCCTCTTTCCCCGATACGGGGAGGGGGCAAGGAACTTCCCCACCGGTGGGGATCGATCTCAACTCGGCATCTTTCGAGAGACCTGCAAAACGAGTTTTCGAAGGTCAAGTAATGGCACCGGTTACCCCAAATAATATTAACAAACATTATTGAAGTTCACCATGATTCTTGGCCTCCCAAAGGCCTTTCGATATCTCCCTCTAGGCCCGTTCCGAGTAGGACCTTTGAGCCACAACTCTCCGGACCCACTCCTCTAAGTGTTGAATCGCGGCCGGCGACTGGGAAACGGCTGCACCTCACAAGACATACCGGTTAAGCATTAGAAGGAAAACAATAAGTGATTTTAAGTAAAGGCGCGCTTACGTTTCAAGTTTCACTTCTCAGGGAACGGCATGTCTTCAGCGGGGATCAGATCGGAGGTCCTTATTCGGACAAACCGGCTCATCCAGCCCTGGTCCCTATCTTCGTCGATGCTCGAGAACGGAGCCTTGCTGGCCCGGCGAGCAAGTTTTATCAGTCCCCCTCGGAACATCCGGGGACTGTATAATCGGAGTAAATGGTCGATAGTGAAAGGGTGCCCCCCTTCGATCTTACTCATGAAGAAGAGGAAGATATAAATTATACGCCACACGGAAGGATGGACCTGGCCTAGGGTAACGTTATATCTTCTACAAAATTCGACGATTATAGGATCCAGGGGTCCCAATGTAAATGGGTAAGTATAGACGCTCAGATAGCCCTCCACATGAGTGGTAATAGGTTCATTCGAGGAAGGGACTACCACGTCTTTGTCGGTCCATCTGCACTCTGCCTTTACCCTATCAAGATGTCTTTGGGTGATCGAGCTGATATACATCGAGACCGGTTCACCTCGGCCGGGCACTGAAGAAGGCTTCTCGACTTTGAAGTCGGAGCCTATAAAACACCCAACTGGTATAAAGGCCTTCAAAGGAGGCTCCGCAGAGGGTTCTTCAGCGTGAACGGGCTGTACCTCCTCAACGGGTTGAGCAGGTGAAGAATGTTGCTTCTGAGGAACGGATTTGGAAGTTTTAGCCATGGTGATTGAAGTAGCAGAAGTGAAAAGCAAAGAAGTGTAAGGAGCAAAAGAAATTTTGTGATGAGAAAATACAGAAAACTATAGGAAGCAGGTTGTTAAGCAGCGTAAAGATTGGAATACAAAGGAGAAGGGAAGTATTTATACTTTCCCAAAAAGCGGCGGTTCAGAGCACGATGCAAGGGAGCATTAAATGCTATACACAGAAGTTGTAGGGTTTGGCAGTCAGACAAGACAGGCAATGATTTCCTTTGTTGACTGTCACGTACGTCACGGCGCTGCTGTCACGCACCAACGAAAGGTCTTCTAGGGTTGAGTGATTTGATGCTTTTAACTTCGTGTCGCGTTTAGAGAATGTGTTGATTATTTGACCGAAGGCTCGAAGAACGACGATTCATATCGTTTTTTGTCCTTACTCTCCAATAAACGAGGGGACTATCTGTATTGGGTCGGGTATAATCGAGCGCACAAAGAAGGTCGGGCTCATGCTCAATGCAAGACTGAACTACTTCAAAACCAGGACCAGCGTTTCATGACAAAAGGATCAGTTCCGTATAATGGGAAGACCGGATATCTCGTGGGTTCCTGATATCTCGGCGGGAGTCACGGCCTCAACCATCATAGACGTTAGGCCATTATTTTAGGGATATTCCATCCCATAATCAGAGGGATTTTATCTTGTAATCAGGTTTTTACCATATATAGGGCTCTTCCCTTACCTATAAGAGGGGCATTTATCTTCATTGTAACACACAACATACACGACTGAAATATTAATTACTATTCCTATCTCTTATCAGAATTGTTTACTTCTTATTGCGTTTCATCCCATTACCGGCAATCTATTCAACTCCAACGGTTTGATCATTCTTCATTTACTTGAGTCAATCATTTGCCATTGTATTTTTCATTGTATTGAATTGTTTCGCGTATCCTTAACGCTGCGAATAAATTCAATTGTTGCTCGAATTTTAGAGCAAACAATACCTAACATATAAATGAAATGCGGGGTAAGTAAGGGTGTCTCCTATTTCTTCCAATTGATGATTCTATGATTATCGAACTCCTTGAGAGTTTACTGAAGTTGCTTTTGTGCCTTGAGGCTTAAACGCTGTTGAATTGACATCCCACAAGCAGGATTCTGGAAATTAAACTTGTATGAGTGGTTAATACAGAGCAATTCCATAAGTCTACATAGGCAACGAACCCAGAAGCCATTACTTTTCTATTGGTAACTAATGCATTTTGATCACTTTAGAATTATGAACAGACGTAAAAGCTCCCAGCTATTTGTGGAGGGAGCTTACTTCAAATATAAAAAGGAAGGACGGATAATAAATAAACTGCAAATAGAAAACATCACCTCCAACTCCAAGCAACCGATCTAATACCACCGCGTAAGCCGGCAGATTGGTTAAGCGTTTTATTTCCTGTTTACTGAATTACAAGTTCTGGTACGCACATAAAATCTGGCAGACTCCCATTGTTTGCATAGAAACATATTTGGTTTAACTTTTAGAATTTACTCCCTCCAATTCACTTTAGTTGATTTTTTTGCCCTTTTTTTGTCGTCCTTAATATTTAATTTTTCAAATATTAAGAAGAAATTAATTTCTTTTTTCTAAAGTTGCCATTGGAGTAAAGATTTTAGGAGTATTTGTTGCATTTCAAAGAATAAATTAAGGTTAATATAGTCAATTTCACTGTTAACTAATGCTAAAAGATGGACTCCTTAAAATGTGTAAAAACTGTGAGCACGTGATTTTTGCCTTGCTCAACGTACTCCTATAAAAAAAATTATTAAATAATTTTTAATTAATTATTAGTCATTGTAGGATGTTATTAGGTTCCTAATTACTCAATTGTTAGTTAATTAATTCATGAAAAATACTAAAAAATATTATGCATTGCATTTAGGACATATTTTACATTTTTAGGATTAAGTTAGTAATTAGTCGTTTTATAAAATTGGAAAATCATAAAAATAGTTCAATTTTACACCCTTTTTAGTTTTAATGTTTAATTATTAGAACCTAGTATTATCTTAATTTTTATAAATAGTTATTAGGAGTTTAATTACTAAGTAGTCTAATTATGAAAATAAAAGAAGGGTTTAAAATCAGAAATTAATTAAAAAGGAGGAAATCGGACTGGGCTGGAATTTAAACCAGCCCAGATTAAAATCAACGAAGCCCAATTCCCATTAAATCAACCGGCAGCCCAATAACCCAAGCGGCCCAATACCCGTTTTCGTCTATTTTAGCCTAGACCGTTGATTTAAATAAGATCAATGGCTCAGAAACTATCACTGACCCATATAAAACTGTTCCAAAAACAATCCCTAACCCTAGTTTGTGTTCTATCCCAGCCGACCCCTCCGTGTAAACCTCGAAGCTTCAAGCTTCAGGCTTCTGCCATGGTTGTACACCACTTCAATAGCCAAAACTCGTCCACAATCGTCCCTTAAACCACCACTGTCACTATCTCACTCCAATTGATACCTCAATACCCCTAAAACCCCTGAAACCAAACGGATTTAGAAAAAAATCAGAAAATCCCAAAAGACAAAAAGTTTCAAAATCCTGTTTCTGAAGGCGATTTGAGTAAAAATCGACCTTAGCCGTGTGCTCTTGCTAAGAACACACGGTTAAGGTCATTTTTTGCTTTAAAATCCGAGTGTTCAAGAGAGTTCGTTCAAGGTATTTTCTGGTTTCTTTTGTTTTTTTTAGGAGTCTTAGTCCATTCATCTTCTACCCCTTTTCTGTTACTCGTTTCAACTTTTCAGATTTTTTTTTAGGTTTTTGCATAAATAGCCATTTTTCGTTGTTGGTTGGCTAGTCCATAAATTAGGCTAAATCATTAAGTGGCTATAGTTTAAAGGTTCACGGACAGCTGTTAGAAGGTTCTAGGAGGGGGGTAGTCAGAAAGAAAAGAAACTTTGGGGGGTAAAAGGAAATTTGGGAAAGTTAATAACAAATTCTGTTTTGAAGGTTGTTAGAGGTCACATGCAAGAAGAGTGAGTGGGGGGTTTTGGCGTGTGAGGTGCGGATAACAGAAAAAGGAATCAAAATCTTAAAAAAAAAGAAAATCTGGCGGGGAGGAGGGTCCGCTTTGCTGCTGGTTATAAAATAACAGGGGAGGTCATTTTTGGGGGGGATTCTTTTTGGAGGTCTAAAAA
>MCJB01002664.1:0-11523 GCA_002018475.1 Nicotiana obtusifolia | reverse complement strand
AATCTATTAGGACCTGCAGCACGATATGCAGCGTCCACAAAATAAAGGACGTCAGTACGGAAAATGTACTGAGCATGTAAGACGGAAACACAATATAAGAGCAGTAATATAGGCATCAGGATAGAAACAGACAACTCATAACGACGGAATTGCCTCTGAGGGCAGCTAACCATAACATTATCATTATAACACCCATTTCCATCATTACAGAGATATATTTTCTCCCTTACAAGGCTTGCCAGTTTCATATACATTTGTTGTTACCGGTCACATTACTTAATCGTTACTTTGGACCCAATACCTGTGCCGCCGTGGGCTTGCCATTTTCATATTCATTAATTGTTACCGCAACCGTTTACATAACCGTTACCTCATACAATCACACACATGCCTCTATGGGGCTCATAATGATACCCGGCCATTTCCAGGCTCGATCACAACTGCCGGCCATTATTAGGCTCGGTCATCATAACATATGCCTCTGTGGGCTCGTACCCGGCCATGCTAGGCTCGGTCACAACTACCCGGTCATTATTAGGCTCGGTCACAACTACCCGGCCATTATTAGGCTCGGTCATCATAACATATCAATCAAGCACACACAAATTCATTCGCATCATACATTTCAATCTTATTTACGGACTTGTGTTCTTAATTTGTTACATTTATTACCCCTTCTTTCTCACATAATTTAGAATGCCTTTTTAACAATAAAATTATGGGGCTCAAGGACTTCTATCAACGTTATCACCATGAACCGAGAATAATCAATCCGTGAAGGGAAGAACATCATACGCAATACTAGCTTCTAAGAATAGAATATTCTTTGGGGCTCATTCGGGCATTGTATCCAATAGGAATCATGCAAAAGAAAGAACGGTATAGTCTTAGATACCTGGATCTTATTGCGCCGGCTCTCGGCTACGCAATTTGCCACAATTCTTTAATCTACAATTAAAGAATAGCTTAACGGTTACTTACTATGCTTGATAGCTATTATTAACCAAAATTCCCCAGATTTCATGTAGTGATTCTCTATACTCTTCTTTCCCTGAACTTCGTTAAGGGTATGTACAGCACATGCAACCTATTTATAACCCACAATATTCATGATTCATTTGGTTTAACTTTACTTATTTGACTCTGTAGCTCCTATTCATACTCTTTTAAGTTCTCACCAGCATGCAACCCATCTATCATGCATGTTTAAGGGGAAAACCACATGAAAGGGAGTAGTGACTTACCTTGCATGTGAATTATTCAGCCTTCTTCTCCTATTCCTCAATTTCTAGGTCTTTGCCCTCAATGGGGTTTGTAGAAGGATCAAGGATTCAGCTAGTGTCCCTCTATGTTCTTCAATTCCTTTGTTTACTTCCTCCAACCTTCAACCTAGAGTTCGTAAGAGGGGAATTTGGTGGCCTTGATGCTAGGTCTTGAGAGATGTCTTTGGGGCTTTTCACTCTTGCTGACAATCAGAAAAATAAGGAAGGGACGGGTTTGGGGTCCCTTTTATAGGTTTAGGTGTAAGATTTCACGGACCTGAAAAAGGTCAGAAATGCGATCGCATACCCGTCGCAGATAGGTGTGCGGTTCGCATTTTGGTCGCAGATCTTGCCTTAAAATTCTGTCGCATTATGCGATGCAGTAGGGGCTAGAATGCGGTTCGCATTTCCAAAATGCGATCGCATTTCTGGTCGCATTTTGGACATTGGTTTGGCCCAGTGTTCTGCCTCATTCTGCGATGGAGGTGTCGATTCTACGGTCCGCATTTCAGTTCTGCGGTTCGCATTTTGGCCGCATTTTTGACATAGCTTCAGCCCAGAACTCTGTTCCATTCTGCGATGGAACATGTCAATTCTGCGATCGCATTTCAGTTATGCGATCCGCATTTCGACCGCATTTTGACACTTTTATTCTTTTATTAACTTTAAACCATTTCCCGTGTTCATGGTCCTTTTTTCGTAAACTACCCTTTTGCATAATTAAATGTACGTATTTTTTTTTACGGGTTGTAACAGTTTCTCCTTTCAATGCGTTCTGCATTCCCTCGGCATCCTCATTATCTCCATTCTGGAACAGGTACGAATATTTAGATCTCATCTCTTTCTCTGCTTCCCATGTTATTTCTTCTGTATGTTTGTTCCTCCATAATACCTTGACGGAAACTACATCTTTTGTTCTTAGCTTGTGGACTTGTCGGTCTAGTATAGCCACTAGTACTTCTTCATATGATAGGTCCTCTGTAACCTGCACATCTTTGATGGGGATGACCCCAGAAGGATCTCCGATGCATTTCCTTAACATGGATACATGAAATACCGGATGGACAAATTCTAACTCGGATGGAAATTCTAACTCATTAGCCACACGTCCAACTCGTCGAAGGACTTTATACGGACCGATATACCTTGGACTCAGTTTACCTTTCTTCCCGAAGTGCATGACACCCTTCATTGGTGAGACTCTCAGGAACACCCAATTACCAACCTCAAACTCTAAATCACGGTGTCGGACATTAGAATAGGACCTTTGCCTGCTTTGCACCGTTTTCAATCGTTCCTGTATCACTTTTACTTTCTCGATGGCTTGGTGGATCAGATCTGGCCCATACAACTCAGTTTCACCAACTTCGAACCATCCAACTGGTGATTTACATCTCCTCCTGTATAGTGCCTCGTAGGGGGCCATCTTGATACTGGAGTGGTAGATATTATTGTAGACAAATTCTATGAGTGGAAGATGGTCATCCCAACTACCCTTGAAATCAAAGACACATGCCCGTAGCATATCTTCAAGCGTCTGAATGGTACGTTCAGCCTGTCCGTCAGTCTACTGATGAAATGATGTGTTGAGGTTCACTTGTGTACCCAAACCTTTCTGAAAAGACTTCCAAAAGTTAGCCATAAATTGAGCTCATTTGTCTGATATAATAGACACCGGCACACCATGGAGTCTAACAATTTCCCTGATATACAACTTTGCATAGTCTTCAGCTGTATAAGTTGTCTTAACTGGCAGAAAATGGGCACATTTTGTAAGTCGATCAACTATTACCCAGATGGAGTAAAACTTACGATAAGAGCGAGGTAATCCAATGATGAAGTAGGAAATAAACCTACCTTTCGGCGTAGCATTGTTCCCTTTCCTTTCAAGGATGGGTTCACCAGGAAATAGAAATCTAACCATCTTCATATGACAATCAACATTTGCATAGCATTATGCCAACCAGTCCATTCCCATTATTACATCAATATCAACCATTTCTAACTCAATTAAATCTGCCAAGGTTTGACGACTACAAATCGTCACAGTGCAACCTCTATATATTCTTCTAACAATCACAGATTCCCCTATCGGAGTGGATACCATAAAGGGTTTGCTTCGCGATTCAGGTTTGATGCCAAACTTATCAGCCACAAGGGGTGTAACATATGATAATGTAGATCCGGGGTCAATCAATGCATATACATTACAAGAAAGCACTGATAATATACCTGTAACGACATCCGGAGACGACTCAAGATCCTGTCGACCTACTAGAGCATATATTCGATTCTGAATACCACCCGAGCTTGGTACAGCACCTTCTCCTCTACCACGATCTTTTGGCTGCTGAAAACCCCGTGCTGGAGGTCGAATTGATAAGGAAGAACTAGACACAGATCCAGTCCGCTAAGCCATACCACCATTTCTTCTACTAGGACAATCCCGCATCATATGGCCAGGCCGTCCGCAAAAATAACATGCATCAGAACCTCGACGGCACGGTCCAAGGTGGGCCTTGCTGCACTGATTACAACGAGGTATTGAGGACCTCGACTGACTAGTACCCTGTGAGGTTGCGAGCCTGATGCCCGCAAACTCTGTCCTGGAGCCGAATAGGTAAGTCGATCATATCGAGGTCTCTGAAACTGTGGAGGAGCGCTAGTTACAGATGGCGCCAAACTCCTCGAAGATTAGGGCCGGATACTACCTCTGAAGTCACCCGAGTATCCTGCAAACCTCAATCTCTTATGCTGGCCCCTATCCTACTCCCTGTCTGCTATTTGCTGATGCTTACGATCCACTAATGTCTAGGCATAGGCCTGAATACGAGAAATATCCATGCCCTCTATTAGGGACGCTGTCGTGCACTCATTTATCAGATGTGGTCCCAATCCGTTCACAAACAAATGAACCCTATCACCCATCTCGGCCACCATATTGGGAGCATACCTTGCCAGAGAATCAAACTGCATGCTATACTCCCGCACAATCATGTTACCTTATCTAAGGTTCAGGAATTTATCGGCTCTGGCTCGTCGTACCTCAACTGGCAGGTAGTGACGAAGAAAGGCCTCAGAAAATTCATTCCACATAGGTGGGGAAGCATTCGGACCCATGGATCTTTCACAACTATCATACCAGAAGACTGCTAAATCCCGTAACCGATAGGAAGCTAACTCTACTGCCTCCGTGTCACTAACATGCATAACCCGCGGGGTGCGGTGTATCTGATCAATGAAAGTCTGCTGGTCCTCCTTGGGATCAGACCCGATAAACACTGGAGGATCAAGATTAATAAAATCTCGAACTCTCGTACTAACCGGTCCATCAGTAGCATCGGTGTTCTGCCTCTAAGCCTGAGAAGCTACCAAGTTAGTCAACAATTGTACTACAGTCCGCAAATCCTGGTCTGTAGTACCAGATAAAGGAACTAGAGATGCTGGGTGGCTTCTGATATCCTCTGGGGAAGGAGGAGTACAAGAGGTCTGAGAAGGCATCTCACTCTGAGGCTCACTTTGGCCTTCCCTAGCTTGGGGCACCTGACAAGTACCCTCACCCGCATCTGTATCAAGCCGTCTATTACTCGTTTGCTTTCTAGTCAAAGTCATCGCTGAAGGAAAAATAAGGCGAACGTTAGAAATGAATACTTACATCTCAGCTCTATGCACGATCTAGAATTAGAAAGAAGGTAACATTCCTAAATGTCTGGCAGCCTCCTGATTATAAATGTGGCGCGCTACACACCCATAATCAGGACTCTACTAGACACGGCTCGTAGAAAATCTCTAGGACACGACCTGCTCTGATACCAAGTTTATCACGACCCGAACGGAGGGCCGCGACTGGCACCGGACCCTACTCAACGGGCACCGGCGTACCCTTCATCTAGCTTTCCTTATTATCCGCAAGGCTTGTCATGCACATACAAACTCGAACAATAATCACAATGAACTGAAATATCATACCATGATATGAACACACTTATATACATAATATGGCCAACAAGGCTGCAATGCAAAACCATACAACAAAATACATACGTTTGCCGACAAGGCAATTCAACTGTACATAAGTCAACACATTATCTATTGTGTATGAGCCTTTACTGAAACATATGTAATGCAACCTGAGTCGGAATAGGGCCCCGACATGCCCATAATGCCTATAACCAAAATACATACCAAGACTGTGGCAAGTCCGAAGGATGGATCTCGCCAATATCCGCTCAACTGAGCAGCCTACTATGGTGGAGGAGCTTCGTCTATCTGTCTATCGGGACCTGCAGCACGACATGCAGCGTCCACAAATAAAGGACGTCAGTACGGATAATGTACTGAGTATGTAAAACAGGAAACATAATATAAGAACAATAATAAGAATCAAGATAAGAAACGTCCAACCTGTACTATGTGAATGCCTCTGAGGGCGACCAACTATATCATGCCTGACGTGCATATGCATATACATATATGTATATATATATATCCTTCTACCATCATCATATCATACATATGCCTACGTGGGCCTCATCATCACCATATCCAACTGTACAGTGGTTGCACAATAAGTGCCATCGCCCGGCCGACCATAACGTGGCTCGGTGTCTATATAGTTGCACAATAGGTTCCATCGCCCGGCCGCCTATAGCGCGGCTCGGTGTAGTAAAACATATACAATGCATGTTGGACTCATATGAATCATATTTTCATGGCGACGTAAGGTTGAAGAGCTAAAAACACATCAATCCTCCATAAGAGGGGAAACAATAAAAGCACTCCTAGCTTCTAAGAATAGAGTATCTTTGAGGGCTCGTACGTTCATTGCATTTGTATAATTAGAGTCGTGCAAAGAAAGAATGGTATACTCTTACATACCTGGTATATACTGCACCGATTTTCAAGCTACGCAGCTGTTACAATTCCTTATTCCTTAGTCTACAAATAAAGAACTATTCAATTGTTACTCTCTAAGCGTTATAGTCATTATTGACCACAATCCCTAAATTCATATGGTGTTTCTCCACCCTCTTCTTCTTCTAAAACTTCACAAACATAGTAATAACACATGCAGCTCAACAACAACCCAAAACAACCATAACCGATTCCATTAGCAGTAATTAGCTTGAACCCATGGCTCCCAGTTATCATCGCATGAGTTCTTGCATGCATAGAGTGAATTATCAAGAATTCCTAGAAAAGAATGTATAAGGAAAGCAGTAACTCAACTTGCATGTTTGGTAACTCAGCCCTTCTTCCTTGGTTCTTCAATTTCTAGGTCTCATTCCCAATTAAGGCTTGGAAGAGAGAGAATCAGTTGGGCTTTTCCCTTAATTCTTCAATCTTCAGATTTCTCCCCCAATTAGAACTTGAAAGTGAGAGAAATTTGTTAAGCTTTGTGTGGGATTTTGGAAAAAGGGGTCGCAGGTGGTTTCTCTTGGCTGCGGGTTTTAGAAAAATGAAGAAAGAACCGGTCTAGGCCCCTTTTATAGGTCTATCAATAAGTGACACACGTGTCTGACATCTTCACATCTGCGACCGCATTTACTCGCATAACCAACATGCGGTTCGCATTTTAGACGCGAACCGTGGCCCGGAAATCTGTCACATCACGCGACACAGGAGGTCAGATTTTTGGTCCGCATTTTTAACAATGCGACCGCGTACTGGCCGCATTCCTGACGTTGATTTCAGCCCAAAAATCTGTTTCATATTACGATTCCAGTGTCACGTATGCGACCCGCATAGCTGAAATGCGATCGCATAGTCGACCGCATTTCTGAAATTAGTCTTAGCCCAAGTCTCTGTCTTGGTCTGCGATTTTGTTGTTGGATATGCGGTCTGCATGTGGCTTTTGCGGTAGCATATCCAACTTCGCGAAGCCCTTTGCTCTTTTCTTGACTTTCTAGACTCTTTTCCGGTTCTTAGGCTCTATATATATACTATCTTACCACGTAATCTAACATATGAAATTACGGGTTGTAACACTCTCCCCCCCTTAGGATCATTCGTCCTCGAATGTTAGGATCTACCGGGATTCTACTCATCGTGGAGCATTTAACACAACGTACGGTTTTTATAAGTGTATACAAACTTATAGACATGTACATTACTTGCATATTATCATTTTGCACTAGGAAAGAGTATTTTCAAGTTTATTGTTTACCTCGTAAGGACATTTCTGTCACGCCCCGCCCGGCGGGCCCGTGACACGGGCACCGGACCCTGCTTGCAGAGTACCGGCGAACCCTTTGTCACCGTTAACTTATTTACTTTCTTTTACTTACTATTTCAAACAAAAGATCATTAAACTGAACCGTCACCGGAGACGCACTCCGTGCACATACATATACATATACAAATCCGTGGAAGCGTATTAACATACTTTAGACATAAGGTTCACAAACATACATACCCAATATTTGTCTCTATACTACTGACATTGTCTATGTCTAATGAGCCTCTATGAGAATAAACACAAAACATCCTATGTCGAACAGGGCCCCGACATGCCCAAAATATCTACACAAAATGCATACCCAATTATAGCAAGTCCGAAAGATGAATCTGGCTATGCCCGCTGAACTGATGACCTATTGCGGTGGGGGAGCTCCGTCAGCCAATCTATTAGGACCTGCAGCACGATATGCAGCGTCCACAAAATAAAGGACGTCAGTACGGAAAATGTACTGAGCATGTAAGACGAAAACACAATATAAGAGCAGTAATATAGGCATCAGGATAGAAACAGACAACTCAATAACGACGGAATTGCCTCTGAGGGCAGCTAACCATAACATTATCATTATAACACCCATTTCCATCATTACAGAGATATATTTTCTCCCTTACAAGGCTTGCCAGTTTCATATACATTTGTTGTTACCGGTCACATTACTTAATCGTTACTTTGGACCCAATACCTGTGCCGCCGCGGGCTTGCCATTTTCATATTCATTAATTGTTACCGCAACCGTTTACATAACGGTTACCTCATACAATCACACACATGCCTCTATGGGGCTCATAATGATACCCGGCCATTTCCAGGCTCGGTCACAACTACCGGCCATTATTAGGCTCGGTCATCATAACATATGCCTCTGTGGGCTCGTACCCGGCCATGCTAGGCTCGGTCACAACTACCCGGCCATTATTAGGCTCGGTCACAACTACCCGGCCATTATTAGGCTCGGTCATCATAACATATCAATCAAGCACACACAAATTCATTCGCATCATACATTTCAATCTTATTTACGGACTTGTGTTCTTAATTTGTTACATTTATTACCCCTTCTTTCTCACATAATTTAGAATGCCTTTTTAACAATAAAATTATGGGGCTCAAGGACTTCTATCAACGTTATCACCATGAACCGAAAATAATCAATCCATGAAGGGAAGAACATCATACGCAATACTAGCTTCTAAGAATAGAATATTCTTTGGGGCTCATTCGGGCATTGTATCCGATAGGAATCGTGCAGAAGAAAGAACGGTATAGTCTTAGATACCTGGTGCTTATTGCGCCGGCTCTCGGCTACGCAATTTGCCACAATTCTTTAATCTACAATTAAAGAATAGCTTAACGATTACTTACTACGCTTGATAGCTATTATTAACCAAAATTCCCCAGATTTTATGTAGTGATTCTCTATACTCTTCTTTCCCTGAACTTCGTTAAGGGTATGTACAGCACATGCAACCTATTTATAACCCACAATATTCATGATTCATTTGGTTTAACTTTACTTATTTGACTCTGTAGCTCCTATTCATACTCTTTTAAGTTCTCACCAGCATGCAACCCATCTATCATGCATGTTTAAGGGGAAAACCACATGAAAGGGAGTAGTGACTTACCTTGCATGTGAATTATTCAGCCTTCTTCTCCTA
Organism: Nicotiana obtusifolia; assembly: GCA_002018475.1. Taxonomy (NCBI): domain Eukaryota; kingdom Viridiplantae; phylum Streptophyta; class Magnoliopsida; order Solanales; family Solanaceae; genus Nicotiana; species Nicotiana obtusifolia. Next base: position 2,362 of record MCJB01002664.1, on the reverse strand, counting down.
TTCCTCAATTTCTAGGTCTTTGCCCTCAATGGGGTTTGTAGAAGGATCAAGGATTCAGCTAGTGTCCCTCTATGTTCTTCAATTCCTTTGTTTACTTCCTCCAACCTTCAACCTAGAGTTCGTAAGAGGGGAATTTGGTGGCCTTGATGCTAGGTCTTGAGAGATGTCTTTGGGGCTTTTCACTCTTGCTGACAATCAGAAAAATAAGGAAGGGACGGGTTTGGGGTCCCTTTTATAGGTTTAGGTGTAAGATTTCACGGACCTGAAAAAGGTCAGAAATGCGATCGCATACCCGTCGCAGATAGGTGTGCGGTTCGCATTTTGGTCGCAGATCTTGCCTTAAAATTCTGTCGCATTATGCGATGCAGTAGGGGCTAGAATGCGGTTCGCATTTCCAAAATGCGATCGCATTTCTGGTCGCATTTTGGACATTGGTTTGGCCCAGTGTTCTGCCTCATTCTGCGATGGAGGTGTCGATTCTACGGTCCGCATTTCAGTTCTGCGGTTCGCATTTTGGCCGCATTTTTGACATAGCTTCAGCCCAGAACTCTGTTCCATTCTGCGATGGAACATGTCAATTCTGCGATCGCATTTCAGTTATGCGATCCGCATTTCGACCGCATTTTGACACTTTTATTCTTTTATTAACTTTAAACCATTTCCCGTGTTCATGGTCCTTTTTTCGTAAACTACCCTTTTGCATAATTAAATGTACGTATTTTTTTTTACGGGTTGTAACAGTTTCTCCTTTCAATGCGTTCTGCATTCCCTCGGCATCCTCATTATCTCCATTCTGGAACAGGTACGAATATTTAGATCTCATCTCTTTCTCTGCTTCCCATGTTATTTCTTCTGTATGTTTGTTCCTCCATAATACCTTGACGGAAACTACATCTTTTGTTCTTAGCTTGTGGACTTGTCGGTCTAGTATAGCCACTAGTACTTCTTCATATGATAGGTCCTCTGTAACCTGCACATCTTTGATGGGGATGACCCCAGAAGGATCTCCGATGCATTTCCTTAACATGGATACATGAAATACCGGATGGACAAATTCTAACTCGGATGGAAATTCTAACTCATTAGCCACACGTCCAACTCGTCGAAGGACTTTATACGGACCGATATACCTTGGACTCAGTTTACCTTTCTTCCCGAAGTGCATGACACCCTTCATTGGTGAGACTCTCAGGAACACCCAATTACCAACCTCAAACTCTAAATCACGGTGTCGGACATTAGAATAGGACCTTTGCCTGCTTTGCACCGTTTTCAATCGTTCCTGTATCACTTTTACTTTCTCGATGGCTTGGTGGATCAGATCTGGCCCATACAACTCAGTTTCACCAACTTCGAACCATCCAACTGGTGATTTACATCTCCTCCTGTATAGTGCCTCGTAGGGGGCCATCTTGATACTGGAGTGGTAGATATTATTGTAGACAAATTCTATGAGTGGAAGATGGTCATCCCAACTACCCTTGAAATCCAAGACACATGCCCGTAGCATATCTTCAAGCGTCTGAATGGTACGTTCAGCCTGTCCGTCAGTCTACTGATGAAATGATGTGTTGAGGTTCACTTGTGTACCCAAACCTTTCTGAAAAGACTTCCAAAAGTTAGCCATAAATTGAGCTCATTTGTCTGATATAATAGACACCGGCACACCATGGAGTCTAACAATTTCCCTGATATACAACTTTGCATAGTCTTCAGCTGTATAAGTTGTCTTAGCTGGCAGAAAATGGGCACATTTTTTAAGTCGATCAACTATTACCCAGATGGAGTAAAACTTACGATAAGAGCGAGGTAATCCAATGATGAAGTAGGAAATAAACCTACCTTTCGGCGTAGCATTGTTCCCTTTCCTTTCAAGGATGGGTTCACCAGGAAATAGAAATCTAACCATCTTCATATGACAATCAACATTTGCATAGCATTATGCCAACCAGTCCATTCCCATTATTACATCAATATCAACCATTTCTAACTCAATTAAATCTGCCAAGGTTTGACGACTACAAATCGTCACAGTGCAACCTCTATATATTCTTCTAACAATCACAGATTCCCCTATCGGAGTGGATACCATAAAGGGTTTGCTTCGCGATTCAGGTTTGATGCCAAACTTATCAGCCACAAGGGGTGTAACATATGATAATGTAGATCCGGGGTCAATCAATGCATATACATTACAAGAAAGCACTGATAATATACCTGTAACGACATCCGGAGACGACTCAAGATCCTGTCGACCTACTAGAGCATATATTCGATTCTGAATACCACCCGAGCTCGGTACAGCACCTTCTCCTCTACCACGATCTTTTGGCTGCTGAAAACCCCGTGCTGGAGGTCGAAT
>MCJB01002663.1:6192-17387 GCA_002018475.1 Nicotiana obtusifolia | reverse complement strand
AGCCCTATTTTGTCCGATTTTGGGTATAGTTTCACCCATAGTTGTTCATTTTTGGAGGTTCTTGAAAGAAATTAACGAGGGATTCAAGGAGAATCGATTGGAGGTGAGAATTTTGGACCTAAAACTCGTTTATATTGTGAAATTCACCTAGAAAATCATTGAAGTTTTGCTAAAAATGGAAGAAATAGGGCTTGGGATTTTGAAATTTTAATTGGGTATTTGGAGGACCATTTGGGGCCGGATTTGAGAACTTTTGATATGTACGAACTCGTGGGGAGATAAGGAACCCGTTGATGTAAAATTTTTTGAACTTCGAGAAGTGGGCCCGGGGCTCGGGTTTTGCTAATTTCTGGATTTCTTGGTATTTTTGATTGTTTTTGCTTGGGTTTTGTTCCCTCAACATATTGTGACATATTTGTTCTGAATTTGGATAGATTTGACGCACGTGAAGGCTAATTTGAAAGGCAAAGGCGTCGTGGGCTAAGGATTTAGCCGGTTTGAGGTGAGTAATGTTAGTAAATGATGTTCTGAGGGTTTGAAACCCCGGATTGCACATCGTAATGCTGTATTGAGTTGAGGCACATGCTCGATGATGAGCATGGGGTCGTTTACTACTGGGGATTGGGGCTTTGTCCATCCCGATTTATGATTTTATTACATATTTGATTGAAACCTGTTTGATATCATCATGATTTGGGCTGCTTGCCATATTTTGGGCTTCTTGCCGGTTATGTGAATCCTTCAGGGGTATTTATCACTGTTTACTGAAATCATATTTGGGCTTCGTGCCGGTTATGTAAACCCTTCAGGGGTATTTGTCACTGATTTGAATCATTATTTGAACTCAGTTTTGAAAATTAAATGATGTTTTCAAATGATTTTTTTAATGGATCGGGTGGCACGCCACCACGGGATTCGATTTTAATGGATCGGGTGGCACGCCGCCACGGGATTTGATGTTAATGGATCGGGTGGCACGCCGCCACGAGACGTAATGTGCATGGATCGGGTGACACGCCGTCACGAGATATTGCGCTACTGAACCCCCCACAGTAAGCGCCGGGTACCCAGGGAACGGGTGGCACGCCGCCACGATAGTCATGAGTTGCATTGCATTTAATTGCATTGCATTTTTGGTTGTGTTGGTGTTGTTTCCGTTTACTTCATGTTAGCTATTTGAGATGTTACATGTTATTACTGTTCCATCGTGGATTTCTCTAAGTCTTATGTGTTTCTTACTTTTAGTTATTATTTATATGTATTACTCACTGAGTTGGAAGTACTCACATTACTCTCTGCACCATGTGTGCAGATTCAGGCGTTATCGGTTCCGCTCCGAGACACTGATTACTACTGTCAAAGCGGTGATTTAGAGATTACGAGGTAGCTGTTGGCATCTGCAGCCCCGTATCTCTTTTATCTTGTTATTTCCAGTATCTTCGAACAATTGTGCCAAGATATTGTATTAGTAATCTTATTATTAGGATTTTCATTAGTTGCTCATGACTTTGTGACACCCCGGTTCGGGCTGTAGTCGGGATGGTTCACTGTATTTTATCGCAAATTGCTGTTATTAAATCGTACTTATATTATTTTTGTATTGTTTAACTGTTTGAATGAAGTTTAGTTGAATTGGCTGGCCTTGTCTTCATGAGAGGCGCCATCACGATCATGGTTGGGATTTTGGATCGTGACAGCTTGGTATCAAAGCCTAGGTTACATAGGTCTCACGAGTCATGAGTGGGTTTAGTAGAGTCTTGCGGATCGGTACGGAGACGTCTGTACTTATCTTCGAGAGGTTGTAGAACCTTTTTAGGAAAAACTTCATATTCTTGATATCCTTATCGTGCGCTTTGATTCTATTGAGGCTTATGCCTTTATATCCTTCCTACTCAATCTTATGCGGTGCAAAGCACTTGTTATCAATTGGGCGTCGAAGGGTTGTAGTGGTACTCCAGACATGGTGCCAGATGCGTGTTCGGGCAGGGTATTATCGTTCCCTTTTGAAAGGATGTTCTTATGCTTCAGCTTAGTATCTGTGTGACGACCCGTTTTATGTCCTGTTTTATTTCGTTATCTATATTGTATGAAATCAAGTTGAATAAGTTGCATTCAGAGTGAAATCGGTAAGAAATGAGACGCTTAGTCTCTTTCAAGAAGGCTTAAGTTGTAAAAGTCAACCGTATGTTGACTTATGAGTTAGAAGGCTCGGATGTGAATTTCGATGATTCGGTTAGTTTCGGGAGAGGATTTATGACTTAGGAGAATGATCAGAATTAGTTTCGGAAGTCCCGTGTAGAATTAGGCTTGAATTGGTGAAGTTCGAATTTTGGCGATTTCCAGTTGATAGGTGAAATTTTGATCCGAAAGTCGGAATGGAATTCCGGAAGTTGCTGTAGCTTCGTTATGTGAAATAAGACTTGTGTGCAAAATTTCAGGTCATTCGGGCGTGGTTTGGTCGGGTTCGGATCAAAAGAACGATTTAGAAATTTTTGGAATCCTTAGGCTTGAATCCGATGCGAACTTGATAATACGATGTTGATTTTAGCGTTCCGATGGTTGGAACAAGTTTAATTAAGGTTATAGGATATGTGTTCGTGTTTGGTTAAAGTCCTGAGGATCTTGGATGGATTTTGAGTGGTTGACGGGGCTTAGTTTTAGCATTTTAAGAAGGCGTCAACATCGTACCTCCAAGAATAATTAGTATAAAATTATGAAAATGAACTCCAAATTCAGTTTTGTTTGAAGCATTAGATCCGTATCGAAATTTCGGAGCCATAGCAAAAAGAATCGTCCAATTCGGACATCGTATGATGAAGTTATGCCTATTTTGTGTCAGGGAAAATTCCAGCGCACAGGACAGCGCCCGGCGCCGCCCAGAGCGCCCGAAGCAGTAAAGGCAGCGGAGGCAACTGGAAGCAGCGCCACAGGCAGCGCCCGGCGCCACCCGTGGCGCTGGAGGCAGAAAGGGGTCTATAAAACGGGGTTTTGGTAATTTTAACATATTTTGAGCTAGGGAGGTCGGATTGAAGCGACTTTTGAAGTGATTTTCAAGGAAAACATCGGGGTAAGTGTTCTTTATCATAAATCCTTCATAGATCATGATTCCATACTCATTTACATTATGAATCCATGAATCTATGGAAGAAAAATCAGATTTTTTCTTCCAAATCTTCCAAGAACAAAAATTTGGATTTGATGGTCAATCCGGTGTCGGAATTTGACAAATTGTATATGCATGGACTCGTATTGGAATGGGTCATTACATTTTGTGGGTTTTGTACGATTACGATAAGTGGGCCCCACTGTCAATTTTGAGTTTAATTTCGGAATTTTACCTGGAAAATTTGTAAATTCCTATGGAATTGGTGTTTATTATGGGTATTGAGCGTATTAAATTAATTGTGACTAGATTTGGAGCCTTCGGACACAAAGTTTCAAGGCAAAGGTTTGTCGGAACCTTGAATTCAATTGCAAAGCGAGGTAAGTGTCCGTTCTAGCCTTAGCTTGATGGATTAGAAATTATGTGCTAATTTGTTAAATTGCTTCTCGTTGAGAACAACATATAGGTATGGTGACGAGTACCTATACATTGGTGTCAAGCATGACCGTGGGTCGTATATTGATAATTATTGTACAATTAATGTTCTAATTGCTGAATGTTATCCGTGATATTGTTGTGATATAAGAGCAATTATTGTTCTAATTGCTGAAGGTTATCCATGATATTGTTGTGATATAAGAGCAATTATTGTTCTAATTGCTGAAGGTTATCCGCGATATTGTTGTGATATAAGAGCAATTATTGTTCTAATTGCTGAATGTTATCCGTGATATGGTTGTGATATAAGTGGGAGCGGGTGGCACGCCTGCCATGAGATATTGTGAATTGAGGGCGGGTGGTACGCCTACCACATGAATTGATCATTGTAATTGATCCTATTGATTATGGGTTTATGTTTCTCCATTTCGCTCGTTAAATTATGTTGCTTATTTATGGTTGGTTGTAGTTGAATTGATTTCGAATGAGAACGTGATAAATAATTTGGTTTATTGGCTTGCCTAGCTTTCACTTGTAGGCGCCATCACGACTCCCGAGGGTGGGAAATTCGGGTCATGACAGGTTGGTATCAGAGCCTAGGTTACATAGGTTTCACAGTTCACAGACAACCTCGGTAGAGTCTGAGGGATCGGTATGGAGACGTCTGTATTTATCCCCCAGAGGCTACAGAGTTAGGAAAAAATTTCGTATTTGTTCTTTCTTATCGTGCGGTTTTGTTCCTTAATGTTAATTGAATTCCTATTCTGTTCCTCGCAGATGGCGAGAACACGCGCTTCCTCTTCTACCGCTCGACAGCTCGAGCCCCCTGCAACAGCTCCTACACGGGGCAGAGGGCGAGGACGAGGTCGTGCTAGAGGTCGAGGCAGGGGGAGGACTCAGCCTCCTGCAGCGGCACCAATGGCAGAACCTCGGATTGATCTTGAAGAAGATGTTCCGGCCCCATCAGCTCCAGTGGGCCCAGTTCAGGTCCCAGAGGGGTTTATTGCTACCCCAGTTCTTCAGGACGCTCTGGTCCGGTTGGTGGGCCTTATGGAGAATGTTACTCGAGCAGGCCTATTCCCTGCAGCCCCAGCCACTTCTCAAGCTGGAACAGGGCTCAGACTCCTACTACTCTTGCTCCGGAGCAGGTAGCTCCCCAAGCTTAGGTTCCGGTGGTTCAGCTAGCGGTGGCAGTTCAGCCGGGAATAGTAGCTCAGCCCGGCAATGGAGCTGCTATGTCCGCCGATGCCTTGTGGAGACTGGATAGGTTCACCAAACTATTCACTACCACTTTTAGCGGCGTTTCTACAGAGGACCCTCAGGACTTCCTCTACAGTTGCCACGAGGTCCTCCGGAATATGGGTATTGTTGAAACCAATGGGGTGGACTTTGCGGCATTTCGTCTGTCCGGTTCAGCCAAGACTTGGTGGAGGGATTATTTCTTGACTAGGCCAGTCGGTTTTCCATCCTTAACTTGGGAACAATTTACAGAGTTGTTTCTGGAAAAGTTTCTCCCTATCACTCAGAGAGAGGCTTATCGGAGGCAGTTCGAGCGCCTTCAACAGGGGTCCATGACAGTTACCCAGTATGAGTCCCGATTCATCGACTTGGCTCGGCATGCTCTCATCATACTTCCTACAGAGAGGGAGAGGGTGAGGAGATTTATTGACGGTCTCATTCAGCCGATTCGCCTTCAGATGGCTAGGGAGACTGGTAGTGAGATTTCATTCCAGGAGGCGGTCAATGTGGCCCGCAGAGTCGAGATGGTTCTGTCACATGGGAGTGGTCGTGGGTCGGATAAGAGACCCCGTCATTCCGGCAGATTCATGGGTGCCTTATCTGGAAACAGAGATTCATATGATAGAGACCATCCCCCTCGGCCTTTCCATTCAGCTCTCCAGGTTTCTCACGGTGCTTCAGGTCACCGCGGTACTCAGATGCAGTACCTTAATCAGCAACCCATCAGTGCATCACCGCTTCAGAGTTCCCAGGGTCACCGATCGAGGGCTTGTTTTATTTGTGGTGACACAAGGCACATTGCTAGATATTGCCGTCGTGCCTTAAGTAACTCTCCACACCAGGATTCTCGTGCTATGACTCAGGCACCTGATGTTCCGCAGCCCGCTCAACTAGCTGGAGGTGGAGGTAGAGGTGCTAGAAATGGAGGTAGAGGTACTAGAGGTGGAACTCAGGCCAGCAGAGGTAGGGGTCAGCCAGCAGCAAGCCATCCAAGAGATGTGGCTCAGGGTGGTGGGGCTCAGCCCCGATGTTATGCTTTCCCAGCCCGACCCGAGGCAGAGGCTTCAGATGCCGTGATTACAGGTACGGTTCTGGTTTGTGGCAACAAGGCTTCAGCCTTATTTGATCCAGGGTCTACCTACTCTTATGTCTCATCTTATTTTGCACCATATCTGGCCATGCCTAGTGACTCGTTGAGTATTCCTGTTTATGTGTCCACACCGGTGAGTGATTCCATTGTGGTTGATCGAGTCCATCATTCCTGTGTGGTAGTGATTGGGGGTCTTGAGACCCGTGTGAATTTATTACTTTTGGATATGGTTGATTTTGATATCATATTAGGGATGGACTGGCTATCACCTTACCATGCCATCCTGGATTGCCATGCCAAGACTGTGACCTTAGCCTTACCGGATATGCCCCGTTTGGAGTGGAAAGGGACTCCTAATCATTCCACCGTAATATTATCTCTTATGTGAAGGCTCGACGTATGGTCGAGAAGGGGTGTTTGGCTTATCTGGCTCATGTCCGTGATTCCAGTGCCAAGGTCCTCTCTATTGAGTCAGTGCCTGTGGTCCGCGAGTTTCCCGAGGTTTTTCCCTCCGACCTGCCGGAAATGCCCCCTGACAGGGATATCGATTTCTGCATTGATGTGGCTCCGGGCACTCAACCCATTTCTATTCCGCCATATCGCATGGCCCCGCCGGAATTGAAAGAATTGAAAGAGCAGTTGCAAGACTTGCTCGAGAAGGGTTTCATTAGACCCAGTGTTTCACCTTGTGGTGCGCCCGTATTGTTTGTTAAAAAGAAGGACGGGTCAATGAGAATGTGCATCGATTACCGTCAGTTGAACAAAGTTACAATCAAAAATAAGTACCCATTACCGAGGATCGATGATTTGTTTGATCAGCTCCAGGGTGCCAGAGTATTTTCAAAAATTGATTTGAGGTCTGGTTACCACCAGTTAAAGATTAGGGCATCCGATGTCCCTAAGACAGCTTTCCGTACTCGGTACGGGCATTATGAGTTCTTGGTTATGTCCTTCGGGCTGACAAATGCCCCAGCAGCTTTTATGGACTTGATGAACCGGGTGTTCAGGCCTTACCTGGATTCGTTCGTGATAGTTTTCATCGACGACATCCTGGTATATTCCCCCAGCCAGGAGGAGCACGCACAGCATCTCAGGGTGGTTCTTCAGACCTTGAGAGATAACCGGTTGTACGCTAAATTTTCAAAATGTGAATTCTAGCTGAGTTCGGTTGGATTTTTGGGACATATTGTATCGGCAGAGGGTATTCAGGTTGATCCGAAAAAAGTTGAGGCGGTCAAGAACTGGCCTAGGCCAGCATCAGTCACAGAGATTCGGAGTTTCCCGGGACTGGCAGGCTACTATCGCCAGTTCGTGGAGGGGTTCTCATCGATTGCAGCCCCGATGACCAAGTTGACTCAGAAGGGTGTCCAGTTCCAGTGGTCGGAAGAGTGTGAGGCGAGCTTCCAGAAGCTCAAGACAGCTCTGACGACGGCACTAGTGTTATCTTTACCCACAGGCTCAGGGCCTTACACGGTTTATTGTGATGCCTCTCGTATTGGGCTTGGTGCGGTGTTAATGCAAGAGGGCAAGGTCATTGCCTATGCTTCGAGACAATTGAAGATTCATGAGAAAAACTATCCGGTGCATGATTTGGAATTGGCAGCCATAATTTATGCCTTAAAGATTTGGAGGCACTACTTATATGGCGTGCCATGTGAAGTGTTCACGGATCATAAGAGTCTTCAATATCTGTTCAAGCAAAAGGAGCTAAACTTGAGACAGAGGAGGTGGTTGGAATTGTTGAAGGACTATGATGTCACTATCTTATACAACCCGGGAAAGGCCAATGTGGTGGCCGATGCTTTGAGTCGAAAGTCGGCCAGTATGGGCAGTCTCGCTTATATTCCAGTCGGTGAAAGACAACTTGCCATGGACGTTCAGACCTTGGCCAATAGGCTCGTGAGACTAGACATCTCGGTATCTAACCGGGTGTTGGCTTGCGTGATTTCTCGGTCTTCCTTATACGATCGCATCAGGGAGCGTCAGTATGACGATCCCCATTTGCTTGTCCTCAAGGACAGAGTCCAGCATAATGATGCTAAAGATGTGACCGTCGGCGACGATGGAGTGTTAAGGATGCAGGGTCGAATTTGTGTACCTAATGTGGATGGTCTCCGGGAGTTGATTCTGGAGGAGGCCCATAGCTCACGGTATTCTATTTATCCGGGTGCCGCAAAGATGTACCAGGATTTGAAGCAACATTACTGGTGGAGAAGGATGAAGAAGGATATTGTGGGATTCGTATCCCGGTGTCTCTACTGTCAGCAAGTAAAATATGAACATCAGAGGCCGGGTGGTTTACTCCAGCAGATAGTTATTCCCGAGTGGAAATGGGAGCGGATCACTATGGACTTTGTGGTTGGACTCCCACGGACTTTAAAGAAGTTCGATGCTATATGGGTGATTGTGGATCGGCTGACCAAGTCCACACATTTCATCCCTGTGTGTACTACCTATTCTTCAGAACGGCTGTCAAGGATTTATATCCGAGAGATTGTGCGGCTGCATGGTGTTCCAGTTTCTATCATTTCTGATAGAGGTACTCAGTTCACCTCGCAATTCTGGAAGGCCGTGCAGAGGGAGTTGGGTACTCAAGTGGAATTGAGTTCAGCATTTCATCCTCAGACGGATGGGCAGTCCGAACGTACCATTCAAATCCTGGAGGACATGTTGCGTGCTTGTGCTATCGATTTCAGAGGTTCATGGGATGAATTTCTGCCACTCGCAGAGTTCGCTTACAACAATAGCTATCAGTCAAGTATTCAGATGGCTCCGTATGAGGCTCTGTATGGGAGACGGTGTAGATCTCCGGTTGGTTGCTTCGAGCCCGGCGAAGCTAGGCTATTGGGGACTGATTTAGTTCAAGATGCTCTAGAAAAGGTGAAGGTAATCCAGGAGAGGCTTCGTACAGCACAGTCGAGGCAAAAGAGCTATGCTGATAGAAAGGTTGGAGATGTGTCTTACATGGTTGGTGAGAAAGTCATGCTGAAAGTCTCGCCCATGAAAGGTGTTATGAGGTTCGGAAAGAAAGGGAAATTGAGTCCTCGATTTATTGGGCCATTTGAAGTACATCGTCGAGTTGGGGAGGTGGCGTATGAGCTTGCTTTGCCACCCAATCTGTCGAGTGTACACCCAGTATTTCATGTTTCTATGCTCAGGAAGTATATTGGAGACCCGTCTCATATTTTGGACTTCAACACGATTCATTTGGATGATGGCTTGACCTATGAGGTGGAGCCAGTGGCAATTCTGGATCGTCAGGTTCGGAAGTTGAGGTCCAAAGATAGCTTCAGTGAAAGTTCAGTGGAGAGGTTGGTCCTTGGAAGAGGCTACTTGGGAAACTGAGCAAGAGATGCGGAGCAAATATCCTCACCTCTTTGAAATTCCAGGTATGCTTCTTGACTCGTTCGAGGACGAACGTTTGTTTAAGAGGGGGAGAATGTGATGACCCATTTTATTTCGTTATCTATATTGTATGAAATCAAGTTGAATAAGTTGCATCCAAAGTGAAATCGGTAAGAAATGAGACACTTAGTCTCTTTCAAAAAGACTTAAGTTGTAAAAGTCAACCGTATGTTGACTTATGAGTTAGAAGGCTCGGATGTGAATTTTGATGATTCGGTTAGTTTTCGGGAGAGGATTTATGACTTAGGAGAGTGATCGGAATTAGTTTCGGAAGTCCCGTGTAGAATTAGGCTTGAATTGGTGAAGTTCGAATTTTGGCGATTTCCGGTTAATAGGCGAAATTTTGATCCGAAAGTCGGAATGGAATTCCGGAAGTTGCTGTAGCTTCGTTATGTGAAATAAGACTTGTGTGAAAAATTTTAGGTCATTCGGGCATGGTTTGGTCGGGTTCGGATCAAAAGAACGATTTAGAAATTTTTGGAATCCTTAGGCTTAAATCCGATGCGAACTTGATAATACGATGTTTATTTTAGCGTTCCGATGGTTGGAACAAGTTTAAGTAAGGTTATAGGATATGTGTTCATGTTTGGTTAAAGTCCCGAGGATCTTGGATGAATTTTGAGTGGTTGACGGGGCTTAGTTTTAGCATTTCAAGAAGGCGTCAACATCGTACCTCCAAGAATAATCAGTATAAAATTATGCAAATAAACTCCAAATTCAGTTTTGTTTGAAGCATTATATCCGTATCAAAATTTTAGAGCTATAGCAAAAAGAATCATCCAATTCGGACATCGTATGAAGAAGTTATGCCTATTTTGTGTCAGGGGAAAATTCCAGCGCCCAGGACAGCGCCTGGCGCCGCCCAGAGCGCCCGAGGCAGTGAAGGCAGCGGAGGCCACTGGAAGCAGCGCCATGGGCAGCGCCCCCCGTGGCGCTGGAGGCAGAATGGGGTCTATAAAACTGGGTTTTGGTCATTTTAACATATTTTGAGCTAGGGAGGTCGGATTGAAGCGATTTTCAAGGAAAACATCGGGGTAAGTGTTCTTTATCATAAATCCTTCATAGATCATGATTCCATACTCATTTACATCATGAATCCATGAATCTATGGAAGAAAAATCAGATTTTTTCTTCCAAATCTTCCAAGAACAAAAATTTGGATTTGAAGGTCAATCCGGTGTCGGAATTTGACAAATTTTATATGCATGGACTCGTATTGGAATGGGTCATTACATTTTTTGGATTTTGTACGATTATGAGAAGTGGGCCCCACTGTCAATTTTGAGTTTAATTTCGGGATTTTACCCGGAAAGTTTGTGAATTTCAATGGAAATTGGTGTCCATTATGGGTATTGACCGTAATAAATTATTTATGATTAGATTTGGAGCCTTCGGACGCAAGGTTTCAAGGCAAAGGTTTGTCGGAACCTTGAATCCCATTTCCAAGCGAGGTAAGTGTCTGTTCTAGCCTTAGCTTGAGGAATTAGAAATTATGTGCTACGTGCTAAATTGTTTCTCGTTGAGAACAACGTATAGGTATGGTGACGAGTACCTATACGTTGGTGTCGAACATGACCGTGGGTCGTATGTTGATAATCGTTGTACATTAATATTATAATTGTTGAAAGTTATTGTGATATTGCGGAGATGCAAGAACAATTATGGTTCTAATCGCCGGATGTTATCCGTGATATTATTGTGAATTGAGGGCGGGTGGTACGCCTACCACATGAAATGAGCATTGTAATTGTTCCTATTGATTATGGATTATGTTCCCCTTTTCATCATAATTTAGATTGTTAAATGAACTAGTTAAATAAGGAATTGTTAAAAGATAATTAGAGGTTTCGTGTCTAAGTCATGGGTAGCGTCTTAGGAGTTCATAGGAATTTAAAAAGGGGTCCGGTGTCACAATAGTAG
>MCJB01002662.1:0-11524 GCA_002018475.1 Nicotiana obtusifolia | reverse complement strand
TTTTGACAAAATAGAGTTGGGGGAGCTCGGTTTGGGCGATTTTTAGAAGGTTTTCCACAAATTTGAAGGAGGTAAGTGTTCTTTATCATAAATCCTTCATAGATCATGATTCCATGCTCATTTACATCATAAATCCATGAATCTATGGAAGAAAAATCAGATTTTTTTTCCAAATCTTCCAAGAACGAAAATTTAAGATTTGAAAGCCAATCCGATGTCGGAATTTGATAATTTTTGTATGGGTGAACTCGTGGGGAGATAAGGAACCCGTTGATGTGAAAATTTTTGAACTTCGAGAAGTGGGCCCGGGGCTCGGGTTTTGCTAATTTCGGGATTTCTTGGTATTTTCGATTGTTTTCGCTTGGGCTTTGTTCCCTCAACATATTGTGACGTAATATTTCTGAATTTGGATAGATTCGACGCACGTGGAGGCCAATTCGAAGGACAAAGGCGTCGTAGGCTAGAAATTTAGCCGGGTCGAGGTGAGTAGTGATTGTAAATGATGTTCTGAGGGTTTGAAACCCCGGATTGCACATCGTAGTGCTATATTAAAGTAAGGCACGCGCTCAATGATGAGCGTGGGGTCGTTTACTACAGGGATTGTGACTTGGTCCGTCCCGATTGATGATTTTTACTATATATTTTATTGAAACTTAGTTGATATCGTCATGAATTGGGCTGATTGCCATATTTGGGCTTCGTGCCGGTTATGTGAACCCTTCAGGGGTATTTATCACTGTTTCCTCACTGTGTTGATGTATTACATGAAATCGGTCGTGTTGATTTACACTGTTTTACAACTCAACCACTTTTACTCAGTTTTTGAGGTTTACATAATATTTTAAATGATGTTTTGGGCTGAGGACTATTGTTTTACTATGCCGAGGGCCAAATGTGAGGTCTTACTGAGTGATATAAGGCCGAGGGCCTGAGATTTAAATGACATTTTAAATGATGTAAATGGGATCGGGTGGCACGCCGCCACGGGATTTGATATGAACGGATCGGGTGGCACGCCGCCACGAGATATTGCGCTTGGACCGTAAGGGGCCCCTCCCGGAGTCTGTACACCCCCAGTGAGCGCGGGTACCCATGGGAACGGGTGGCACGCCGCCACAAGAGTTATGATGTGTAATGTATTCCGTTGTGCTGGTATTGTTGTTTTTCTTTGCTTCATGTTATTTTTACTTGAGATGTTTACATGTTTACTGTTTCTCTGTGGATTGCTCTATGTCTTATGTGTCTTCTTACTTTCAGATGTTATTTTTAATTATTACTCACTGAGTTGGAAGTACTCACATTACTCCCTGCACCTTGTGTGCAGATTCAGGCTTTATCGGTTCCGCTCCGAGCCATTGATTATTACTGTCAGGGCGGCGATTCAGAGACTACGAGGTAGCTATTGGCGTCCACAGCCCCGTATCTCTTTTGTCTTGTTGTTTCCACTATTTTCAAACAATTGTGCCAAAGATATTGTAATAGTAATCTTATTATTAGGATTTTTATTAGTTGCTCATGAATTTGTGACACCCCAATTTCGGGCTGTTGTTTGGATGGTTCACTATGTTTTTCCGCAATCAACTGCTATTAAACTGTGTTGCGTTGTTCCCTTGTTAAATTTATTGCTTAAAATGAGTTATGGTTTGAATTGGCTGGCCTTGTCTTCACGAGAGGCGCCATCACGACCGGGTTTGGGATTCGGGTCGTGACAAAAAGGCAGTAAAATTCTTGAGGGGGAAACCAGCTGATTCATACAATTAATTACCGGCGTACTTGTATGTCTTGGATACAACGTATCCCGGTTCACATATCAGAATGAAATAATTCCTGAAAATGAGTTCATGTATCTGTATATACCACTATGTGCTTTTATAAAAGGTTTTGATTATTATAGACCCATCGTGGTTGCATATTGAAGCCACTTCAAATTAACATACACTGGGACCTTCATTTCGGCTAGCACATTGGATAGCATAGGTAAATCAATTAACTATAGTCTGATTACTTACATGATATACTAAGATACAAACTGATCTTCTAAGTGTTAATTATATCTATACTAAACTTCTACAGTTGTGTACAACTGTATGTGCCGGACATATCCTACCACTAGCATATGGCGTAGTTGATTCGGAGAATGATGCTTCTTAGTTGTGGTTCTTTGAGCAGTTCAAGAAAGCTAATAGAGAACAGAAAAATATGTGCATTGTTTCTGATAGGAATACGAGCATCATCAAAGCTGTATCTAGAGTGTATCCTACCGTACCACATTTTGCTTGCATATGGCATCTCTGGAACAACGAATACAAGAAATTCAAAATGAGTCATGAGAGGTTGAGTGAGGTATACTTTTCAATGGCAAAAGCATATACCTAGGATGAATTTGATATGCTAATGGAAAAGGTGGAGAAGGTCGATATTGGGGTGAAAGAATACTTGGAGTTAGCTGGATAAAAAAATGGGCTAGGTTGTATGCACCTATTAACCGGGGATGGACTATGACATCAAATATTGCTGAGTCAATCAATTCGGCACTTGTAGCAGCAAGAGAATTTCCAATCTATGATTTGCTAGAAGAAGTTAGGAAGATGTTTGGATAGAATTGTAGCAATCGAAAAAATGCTACATACACATTCACAACGCTTGGGAAAAATATCAAGAGATGCTAACATTCGATCAGGCACAGTGTACACGTATGACTGTAAGTTTTCATTGGTTTGGTATATTTTGTTATATTCACTAAATTCTGATACTTGAATACATATTCTATATATGTGTATGCACATATGAACACAACGTGTATTATTGCCTATATATGTTGTATATGAACATTTAATAAGGTTATATATCAACTGAATTATTGCACACAGTAAATGAATATATAATGTATGATGTGATAAAAAAATGTATAATGTACGCATTCATATTGAATACATATAGTATATGAATACATACAGTCTAAGTTGATAGATGAATACGTACAGTGTAAGTTGATAGATGAATACATAACTGAATACAGGGTATCTCTGAAACATGCATACATATTGTAAGAATCCATAGTGCATGTATATGTATATTGATACAATACATACTGTTTGCATTCAAAAGAAAATTTGCAGTTGTGGGAGGTTCTAAGTGGACGAGCTACAATGCCCACATGATTGGGTCGTGCTGAAGAGCAAATATCTAATGTCGGATGATTATTGCTCGGACTATTACAAACTGAATACTGTTGTAATGACATACAAGGTCCCAGTGTATCCTCTCTCGGACCAAAATGAATGCAAGATACCAACACATATAGCAGAGGAAGTAGTCTTACCACCAAATTACAGAAGACCTTCTAGAAGGCCGAAGAAGAAGCGCAATAAGTCATTAAGTGAATTGCCACAAAACAAGAGTAAAAATTCGTGTAGTATATGTGGAAATGGTGGACATAATAATCGTACTTGTAGAAATGCCCCTTGTAAGAATTAGTTGATGTTCTAATTTTAATCTCCATCCATATTGATTTGTTAAAGACTTTGTGTTTTTATTCTTAAACTGATGAATTATACGTCAGCAAAATTTTAAGTCTTTTGGATTTTTTAATGTATCTGATCGTGTGTTATTGTATGAATTAAAGGTACATGTATACATACTGTATGGATATGTATATTGATACATTACATACTTCATGTATTTATGAAATTAGGCTGTATACCTTGGCTGTATGTATATGTATGTATATGTATATTGATACAGAACATACTGCATGCACATTTTGGCTGCATCATAAAATGGATACAGTACCTGCATACATTCTTTAAGTATATGTATACATACATGCATACTATATATATATATATGTGTGTGTGTGTGTGTGTGTGTGTGTGTGGGGTATATATTGTCTGTAGACACTGGCTGTATAATAAAATTTATATGTTCAATATAACCAACATATAAAATAAAATACAGTATAAATAGACAAGATCCATTAAGATAAGAATAAAAAGGCAAGTGAAATGAAATAGAAATATAGATTATGAAATTAAAAAATAATTATTCTGGAAGTCGAACTAAATATATTCATGTATTCAAAACAAAAGTTACGTAAAACCAAAAAAAGTACCGTCATAAGCTGAAATACAATTTGGAAAATGTAAAACTATTCAATGAAGGTTTTTATAGATGTTTAAGATTCTATAATTTCCCTAATAATCTTTGTTGGTGCTTCATTATTGCTTATCGGCTCGGCATCTATCTTCCGCATAGCATAGTCCCAAAGGAGTGCACCATACCTTGTCCAGAGTAAATTAGCATCAAAGACTGTTTCTGGAACCACTCCACATATGCTGAAATACTCTGCGTATGCTGCCATATACAAGCCACAATCCCTGCAAATAATAGATTGATATTTGTAATTAATATGAATGATAGTATTATACAAAGTAAAAAAATATTTAAAAAAATGAATATATACATGCTCTCGTATCGTTGTTGTGGCAGATTTGGAACAAAAACTACATCAAAAGTATCAGTTTGTGCCTTGCCATTGTATGCTGCTTTCCAGGACCAATCTATTTCTTGCTTGTCTCTATAAAAACTACATATGGATAGGTACAGAGGTATAAGCTTAGCCAGCTTTTCTATTCAGATCTAACATATGCATCATGATCTGCTGCTCGGTACGAGTCATATGTATTGATACATCTGTCTTTAAATGATACAACTGCCAAGATCCAATGAAGTTTGTCCTTCAGGTTGACTGGCATTAGAACATTGTCGACTGTATGCCACGATACATTAGCTATCAACCCGTAGCCCCTTATGTATTTGCATACAACATCTTCTTCCTTGGCAACAGTTGCATCATTACATGTATCAGCATACTTGTCAAAAATTTCACCAATCTGTGTCTTGAATATACGGTCGACGGTTGTGTATTTGTATGTGTTACTTTGGTCATACTTGCCTTTCTTCCACAAGTAGTAAAGTATGACATCAATATGCTGAAAAAGAGTAAATACAAACAGTTTAGCATAAAATAAAATATGGGCATGCTGTTTAATACAACTTACTAAATGTAAATAAATAAGGGACATATCATACTGTCACGACCCGGAATATGCCGCCTAATAGTTTCACTTGCTAGGCAGGCCAACGATAGCTAAATTACTTAACTAGTTTTAACAATTCAAATTATAACATTAATAAAATAAATTGGACTAATCTGAAGTGGAATAATAAAATATCAAATGATGAAATCTAAACATATCCCAGAACCCGGAGTCACGAATACATGAGCAGCTAGAATACTACATATGTGATCTAAAATAAGATACAACTTTTTGAGACTAGATAAATAATAAAATGGATAAAGAAGGGGACTTCAGGGTTGCAGACACCATGCAGCTATACATCAAGTCTCCAGTACAGTTGAATCCGAGGAGAACACCACTAGATGCAGTTGGGGTTAATACCAATGTATGCACAAGAAGTGTAGCATGAGTACAACCAGCTCAATATACTCCGTAAGTGTCAAGCCTAACCCCGACGAGAGAGTGACGAAGATATGACAAGATACCAACTTAAAACTTGTACTGATATATATACATAGAGCAATAAAATAACAGGTAGAGCAATTAAAATATTAACTAAGAGGGGACATACGAAAGAGTGAATATAATAAGAATGACAAGTATAAAATCACTAAATAACATCTTTCCGAAATACACAACAATATAACCAAGTAAATGACCAATCAGGGAACCAAATAAGGCAATGAAATATAAATGGCACGGCATTTTCCTTCGTGCTTTTACTCTCGTCCTCACCATGTAATATCATAAATAAAATGGCATGGCATTACCCTTCATACTTTTACTCTCTTCCTCACATGTGTGATAGATGATTATAATCAGTTAACGGCACGACGTCACCCTTTGTGCTTTAATCCTCTCAATCTCTCGTATAAATGATTCTGTATGCAAATAAGGCACGAAAACACCCTTCGTTCTTTTCTCTCTTCCTCACCAAGCAACAACAATAGTCCAAAATAGCAAAAACAAGGTGGCAAGCAATTTTACTTCAATCATAGTATAGAGATAATTCAATTAAACTTTCAAAATCTCAACAACTTTGAAATAAATAATAGATATGAAGGCGAATAATTAAAGATGTGATAACCTATCTACGACATGGAAAGCATAGTCAATGAATCAATAAAATACAATAAAATAATTTCCACTCGCATGCTTTAACCCAACAACAACACATATATATATTTTTCACCTTACATATACGACGTCCCACACATAATTCATGTAGCAAATAGACCAACTAGTCCTAATTCCCTTAAGTTAAGGTTAATCATGACACTCACCTCACCCACAACCAAATCAGTGCTCAACCGGGCCTTATTCTTTAGAATTAGCCTCCAAACTTAATTAAATCTAGCCAAATATAGTAAAAATAATTCAAAATAGGCTTTAGAAACTACCCACGAGTGAAAAAGATTCAATCTCTTATGATTTTGAAAAAAGTCAATAAAAGTCAACCCCGGGCCCGCTTGGTCAAAATTCGAGATTCGGATAAACATCCAATTATCCATTTACCCCCAAACTCGGTTATTTGATTTGTTTCGAAATTTGACCTCATTTTGAGGTCTAAATCTCAATTTTACAAATTTTCAATTTCTATCCAAATACCTAATTTCCACCATGAAAATCCTAAATTAAAGGTTAACATCAATGGGTGTTTATGAAAATATAATAAACAAGTTAAAATTTACTAACCAATGAAGTTGAGATGAAAAATCTCTTCCAAATCGCCTCTAGGCTGAGCTCAAACTTGAAAATGGTGAAAAATGGTGAAAATTCCCACTTTTGGATGTTTTAATACTTGGGCGTCAGGTACTCTTCGCGTTCGCGAAGAACACTGGCCAAATGGCCATCGCATTCGCGATAAACCCTTCGCGTTCGCAGAGGCTTAGCTCCCACCTTGCTTTTGCGTTCGCGAGCCACAGCCTGCTTCAGGTACAGTAACAGCCCAGTCTCCCAAGGTCCCCACAAAGCTTCACGTTCGCGGAAAGACGGCCACGTTCACAAAGGGTAAGACCCCCTCCGCTTTGTGTTCGCGACCAGTTACTCGCATTCGTAAAGAATAAATCCGCCCCAGTCCCAATTTCCCCTTCACAATCACGAGAGTAGCTTCACAATCGCGAAGCACAAAGCACCAGACATTAGTAACAGTTGAAAACCAGCAATTTCTAAGTCTGAAATGGTCAGTAACCTATCTGAAACTCACCCGAGCCCTTCAGGCTCCAAACCAAACATACACATAAGTGTAATAACACCATACGAACTCACTCGCGTAATCAATATACCAAAATAACATCTAGAACTACAAATTTGACATCAAAATGCATGAAGTTTCAAAAAAAATTCAAGAAATTCTAAAATCACAATCAAGAGTCTGAATCCTATCAATCCAACTCCGATTCGCACCAAATTTTGTACACAAGTTTCAAATAGCAAACCGGACCTATACCAAATTCCAGAACCAAAATCTGAACCAGACAGCCATAAGGTCAATCTATGGTCAAACCTAGGAAGTTTCCAAACCTTCAAATTACTAGTTTTCGGCAAAACAGGTCCAATCAACCTAAGGACCTCTGAATTCAATTTTGGGCATACGCCCAAGTTCAAAATTACGATATGGACCCACTGGATCATCAAAATACCAATTACGGGTCATTTACATATTGACCGTAGTCAACTTAAGTTATTTTGAAATCTAAAAATCATATTCTCTTTAAATTTTTACATAAAACTTTTCCGGAAAAAGACTCGGACTGCACATGCAAATCAAAAAATATCAAATGGAGTTAATTAAGATCTCGAAATATGGAAATAAAGGTTAGCACTCAAAAAGACCTATCGGGTCATCACACTTACATCATCGTTGCATAGTTGTCCATCGAATGATAGAAGGTAAAACTAATTTTTGTCGATGATTTGATGAATTCCAAAATCCAAAAGTATAGGCAGTGTGGATCTATTTTTCCTGTAATGGTTATCCTTATCCTTTCTAAAGGGAATTACAATAAAAATAGCATTAGTCATCACGTTATACAAGGTAAACCATGCAGCATAAAATACAAAAAACCTACCTTTCATCATGTTTAGCAAGCAGACCATTACGAATCCAGTTTGAAATTCATAGAAGAGTGAAGTATTATGTGGCCCCGTGAAAAATCTGCTACAAAAGGATATCTTTTATCAAAAATGAGAGTCAACTTCACTGAACTACCTTCAGGTCATCAAAATAAAATATAAAGTAACGACCTTACAGTGACATAAATACAGTTTGATACAGTTTAATAGGATAACAAAAAGAATCACAATAGGTTTTTATACAAAGCTACACACCAGCTGAGCCAAAGTTTGTCTCGTATGGGAAGCAATTCCATCGACCAGGACGCCGATTCCTGTGCAAACGTAACGGTGTTGCATGATAAACTTTAGCTACTGGATGCATCACAATTCTTATTTCAGGAATTTGACTTGGAAGGTGCTCGTCGGCCAACTCAAATTGAGACACATGTATTTCTCCAGCTTTTTGTTCAGCATGAGGAAGAACATTACATTGTATTCCACAAGGATCATCAGATTAACCCTCGACTTTTTGAGTGATATCACACTTGGTACCTCTGTCTCCATTTGTATTCCACAAGGATTATCAGATTTCAAATCTGATTCTATGATAAGTATCTTAGCATTAAAATGTACTCCTATATCTTAACACAAAAAATAATACGAATACGTAAATATTACTTATATACAACAATAAAAATAACAAATTAAAATTTTATAACAAATCATATATCTCATAATCTGTAGGTCCTTCATTTCTAAAATCACCCCTTCCAGAATCTCCTCTGTAGAGGCCTTTAAGTTGTCTCCACTAAAATTACCATAGGGAACTCCAGCATCAGGCACGTTGGCAGGAAACTTATTTGCAACACCCTTGAGATAAATAATAATAGAATACTTTAATACATTATCTATCTGAATACAATATATGCAACAACAATGAATACAATACATGTAGTTATACACTACGATGTTGAAATAAGTATATACAGCAGGACATGGTGAGGAAAAGTGCATATATCAGAATTTTAGGAATATATAATATACAACATTTACTTTATAAATACAGTAAATACAACATGAGATGACAAATGCATTACATACAGCAGGACATGCTGAAGACTTTACTATATATCAGGATATTGTGAATATAATACATACAATATGTACTTTTTCAATACAGTACATACACCAGGACATTATGAGTACAGAAAATACATCAGGACATTATGAATATAACTGATACAATATTTACTTTTTCAATACAGAACATATTGCAGCATGATTAACAAAGTTCATTACTTTACATATATGAATACAGTTTATAATGATATAACCTCTGGTGACTCCCCAGTAGTTGTATTAGGTTTTATTTGAATGCTTGAATGGTCACGCATGTTATCCTCGGGTGACCTTTGAATGCAACCATCATGTATCCGAGCAGGAGCTTCACTATCAAAACCCTACAAGTAAATACAAAAAACAAAAATAATATAATGTATGTATTTGTATTTTATATATTTATGTGCTTTTATATACCTTTTCTGAATTTTGATTGGCAAAGCTTTTTGAAAGTACCATTGATCAATATTCGTAGATCCATTAACTCGCCCTCGACTTAATATTTAAACCACCAATTACAAACAAGTTAGCATATAGAATATCAGTTTCTTTCTGAAAGAAATATGTAATAACCAGTTAACATGAATACCTAATAACAATACTTACAAACTTCTTGAATGAGTTTAGATCTTCCATCAAGAGAGACAAATCATCAGATTTGGTATTAGTAGGGACGTCATTTTGAAGAGTGGTGTCTTTTTGTTACACCTGTTATTTTGCCTTTTGGCAAAACTGGCTTTTTAGTAGGTAAAACAGTTTCCTTGTTTCAAGTTTTAGCAGGAGGAGGATTCTTGGCATAAAGATTTGCAACAACATGTGGTATTAGACTCTTTGAAGGTAGAGGATTAATGAGCTGATGTTTGCATTTTTTTATGAGGTGGTGATGTTGATGGAACAATGCCTTCTTGATGCCTGAAGAGGGGGTGTAGAACTAAATCCATCAGAATCATCTTCATTGTGGTCTGTATGAGGAGGAGTTTGTTCTACAACAACGTCATCTGGAGGCACTTGAATAATTGCAAGCTCCCTAGCGGTCGGATGCATGTTGATGTATGTTAACTGAAAACAAGATGACATACAACTTCAAGTTGTATGGAAAATAGACAATAATCATGTATGTATGAGTCAACATGTAAAACTCTATGTATGTGTATATTGAAACTGTATAATGTATGTTGATGTATTTATGTATATGTACAGTCATGTATATCACTGTGTAATGTATTCAATAATATGCGTAATGATGTATATCAATGTATTTACATAAAGAAATATATATTGTATGTAATATCAGTCATGTCAATAAGAATAAATTATCGGGTTTTCCTCATCATTAAACATGTCATTCATCAAATATGACAAAAAGTGGTTGGTTGTCAGTGAACTTCCAATTAAGTATTCTGGGAATTTGATTATCAACTCAGAGTGCAATCTCGGGTCGACTTTTGAGAATCACTCGTAGAACCATATTTGTATAGCAAGCGAGCAATCCTATAATACTTATTCTGATAATCCATCTTCTGGCTAACAGATTTAACAAAGGCAATAATGCTTCTTTATCCCATGGGTAATCACAAATATCTCCCACTCTCGACCAAGTCAAAATACTTTCTTGAGATATATGTGCAATTCTTCTCACTAGAGAATATGTATGTACGAAATACAACAATGCTATTTTCACATTTTTAGCTACCCCAAATATGTCTCCACAACACACGTTTAATCCAGTAACTACAGCAAATCTCTAAGTGAAAAGTACAATATTGTATCATTTACATGTATGAGAAATGCTTCAAGAAAACTTCTTCCAACTCTCGCACCGTGAAGCACCTGAACAATTGTGCTAGAATGTCACAATGCTTTCATACGGGGGTTACACCAAAACAGGTTTGACCAAAGAGTTTGTATTGTTGTGTACTAAGTTTTTCTCTGAGTTAGAGATTATGTTAGTTTTAGTGTAGCTATAGGTGTGCGGTGATGTTGTAGCAGGGTGTTTAACAAAGAATTTAAATCCTGCATACAAACACAACAAAAGTAAAAACAGGCATGACTCAGGAGAAATTAGTTATCGTACTTTCAGTGTGATCGACATAGGTGGTTTCTGACTTCAAGGACAGAAGTATTCAAAATTCAGTACTAACAAAATACAGGCTTGAATCATGAGAATTTTGATACAATACTTTCAGTGTATTCAAAATAGGTGGTTTCAGAATTCAAATACAGATATATACAATTATATACACAAAAAAAAAAAAAAAAAAAAACCT
>MCJB01002660.1:0-11529 GCA_002018475.1 Nicotiana obtusifolia | reverse complement strand
ACCGGGTACCGGGTTCAAGATGCGTAATTAGCTCATCACCGGATATATCGCCATTAGTAATTGTCTCAACCGTTTCAGCTATCACCAACGCGATTTGGGGAGATTCTGTTACGGATTTTATGGGATCTATCTCATAAAATCCGCAATTTACCTTATTTGAAATAGTAATTGTAACCTATAAAAAGGGATTTTGACCCACAACTTGAACCATCTCAGAATCATCAATAATATTACTCTCTCTTTAATCCTCATTCAATTGCTATTGTCACTTTGACAGCTCTTTGTTATTTCTTTCAGAATCAACAGTTGAATCTTTCTTTCTCAGTATTGGAATTATTTATCTTAGAGTATCAATCAGTTTTACGGATCCTTAGCATCACGAACAAATTCAATTGTTATCCGATTTTCAGGGTAAACATACCTCCCACTAAAGCCCTGGTTAAATGTAAGGAAAAATCTGAAGTGTGGGAATTTGTACAAAAGAAAGTTAAAAATCATACGGCTATTTGTGGTCTTTGTGGAATGGACTGGGTTTTCAAAACTGGGGGTAATGAAGGTGGGACGAGTAAAATTAGGACTCACTTAAGAAATAAACATCCTAAGGAATGGTCAATGCGGGCGGGGGATATTTATTTTGAAACCGAACATGAGGGGGAGGGGGTAGCACATGAGGAATCCTCGGGTATGCAAGCTAAAATTAACCAAACAGCAGGAGGGATTCTTAGTTATGATAAACAAAGGGATAGGAAAAATATTGCTAAACTAGTTGCGGTAGAGGATTTACCTTATAATTTTCCTTCTTCTACTTGTTTTATTCGTTATATTCAAGCTACATATAATCCTTCTTTTAAAGGTTTTCCAAGAACTACTGTTAAAAATAATATTATTAAATTTAAAAACGAATATAGAGATTATTTGCGATATTTATTTGATATCTTTGACACTAGAGTATGCCTTACTACTAATATGGGTCGTTCTACAAATAACTATGATTATATTACAGTTACTGTTTATTGGATAGATCCTGATTGGGTCTTTCAAAAACGTATTATTGCATATAAAGTTGTTGATGAACCACACACGGGAAATTATATTTCCGAAACAATTTCATCAATTTGTCGTGCGTATTGTTTATCTAACAAAGTTTTTAGTATTACAGTAGATAATGCTACAAATAACACAGAAGCACTTAGAAACTTGAGACCTATCTTAAACCCCACTTTTGAGAAAATTTTTCATATTAGATGTACATGCCATATTTACAATTTAGTAGTAAAAGATGGTCTTGACTTATTTAACCACATTATTGTAAAGGTTAAAGTAGCTATTGCTTTTATATTTAGAAATAAAAATCAAGAAAGAAAAAGAGAATGGGAAAGAAAATGTATAGAATTAGGAATGCCGATTAGGAGAATCCTAAAAGAAGTTTATACTATGTGGAACACTTTATATAAAGCATTAACTGTTGCTTATGAAAATAGAGAGCCTATTATTCAAATGTATAATAAATATTTTTGTGGAACTTTATCACCTTAAGGAGGATGATTGGAACCTTGCTCAACATCTCCTCCAGTTTTTAGAAAAATTCTATCAAGATACTTTAGAATTTTTCGGACAATATTATCTAACTACTCCTACCATGTTATATTATATAGATGGAATATCTGAATTATTAAGATTATATAGGCAATACAAACAATATAAAATGGCTGTAGAGGCTATGATTGAAAAATTTTAAAAATATTTTTTCCCAATTCCCCAACTTTTTTACATCGCTTCTTTGTTGTATCCCGCATTTAAACTTAAGTTAACTGAACGACTTGTTCGGGAAATATATGCAAATTTAGATATTACACCTGTTAAAATTACGACTAATAACTACCCTAGTGTAGAACATGCTTGTGCTAGAGTTTTTACATATACCGTGGCTGTTTTTGCAATGTATAGAGCTTGGGCAGAGACTGCTACACCAACTGCACCAATACTGTCAACCGGTGAAAGTTCTTCTTCTCAAATAGGCAAAAGGCATGCGGGGATGAGCACTTTTGGAGAACTTGATCAAAAGTTGCTTTCAGAACAAGACGAGTACGGGGAGGAATACAGCGAGTTTCAAGTCTACTTAATCCAATATCCAAAGAAACTTACAAGTTTTGGAATTCACAATTTATTGGATTATTGGAAGAGTCAAGAATCGCAATTTCCCATACTTGCAAAAATGGCCCCCAATATATTAACAATTCAAGCTTCATTAGTTGCGTCGGAGAGCGCTTTTAGCCAAGGAAAATTTCAAGGAGATCAAAGACATTCGTTGAGAGAAGAGGCAAGGGAGACAAGAGTTCTATTCAGGGATTTGATCAGAGCAAAGCGAAGAAACTTTGGAATACCAGAACTTTCGCAGAAAAAAGACAGAGCGTATCTGGATCAAATTTTGAGCGACGGAACAAGTGAAGAAGGGAGTCAAACAGCCAATGAAGTGGAAGATGAAGAAGAACAAGACGAAGACGATGAACCGGAAGAACAACAACCAGTTCCTAAAGAAAAGCCTACGGCTATCTTAAAAAAATTAGCCATTATGTTTAAAAGAATATAATTTTCTACATTAGAATACATATTAATAAAATTGCTCCAAATCTTGGAATTCCATCACAAGATCACAACTCTTGTCTTCTTATTTTTTATTTTTTAAATTTATTCCTTGCGCAAAAATACTACAATTAATTACTAGTTTCTAATTGATTCAAATTTCAAGGTTTGAATCTAATTATAAACTTTGAAACTAATTCAAAGTTTGAAAGAATATTATTATAAGTTTTTTAATTCTAAGTTTTAACTTTGAAACATACTAAACATTTCAAATATATATACATAAAGTTAGTAATATTTTGTTGTTATATTTTCAAAAACTTAAAATTATCTATCACTACAAAGTTCATTTCTTCTTATTTTTTATTTTTTAATTTATTCCTTGCGCAAAAATACTACAATTAATTACTAGTTTTTAATTGATTCAAATTTCAAGGTTTTGAATCTAATTATAAACTTTGAAACTAATTCAATGTTTGAAAGAATATTATTATAAGTTTTTTAATTCTAAGTTTTAATTTTGAAACATACTAAATATTTATTTACAAAGTTAAATAAAATACAACTTAAAAAAATAGAAAATCAGCCGGATCGGACCGGAAAAACCGGTCCACTGGTAGCCGGTGCCGGTCAAGTCCGGCTTGCATCATTTCGAACCGGAAGACCGGACCAGTAAGACTGGTTTGGTCCGATTTTAGTGCACCTCCGGTACCAGACCGGAACCGGAACCGAAACCAGAAAAAATTTTCGGTCTGTGACCGGACCGGACCAATAGCCACTCATACTCCTGTCTAACCTTGTGGGGGGGGGGGAACTACCCCTAGGTGATATTTATTATTATGTTCAACTAATTGTGGGTGCTATATATGCACGAGGTGACGAGAGTTCGTATGTAGCTAAAGCATGTTTATGTTCGGGTAGGCTTAGGACTTTATCATGTATAATTGAATTATTTGAGCTCGTTCTGCTGGCTTAATTAATTAAATTTATAAATGAAATTGATTTAGAAATAACTATATGTATACTAGGCCAAGCCTTAACACTTTGAGTTGTAGGCGAGTTATTTGAGAAATGGTAAAGGTTATATTTATTTTGTGCCCACGTACGGTATTTTGAACACGTATCTCGTAATTCGATAACTTCCTTCCTTTTCTTGTGGAGAGGGCCGAACACCTCGGCAGTATATAAATGCATCTATGGTTCGTGCCGCACGACCCTCAGCAGTGTACACATTATTCTGGATCGGGTCGAACAACCTCGATAGAATCGTTCGTTATATCGCTAGTAGTTTGAATATTCACGAGCAAATCTCTCCACTGATTCCCGGTATTTACATGGTACTATTTGATAATAACACTTGACATTTTTCTGAGTTGTTAAGGTAGAATAAAAGATTTAAAAATTATTGCTTTAAAAGAAGTAATAGGAAGATTATGTCACTTACAGATTTACGCCGTCATTGTCGTATGCTTCATATCTGCTCATGTTTTATTACATTATTTTATATGACCTTTAGTTAGTGTCGATGACGACCCGTCGTCACTACTTTTACGGGGTTAGGCTAGATACTTACTAGGAACGCGTTGATTTACGTACTCATGTTGCACGTCTGCGCTAAATGTGCAACAGAATTCAGCAGGTTACTTCTTTGAGAGGGTGTTCACGTGCTAGCAGAGCAAGTTTGGTTATGTTCAGAGTCAGGTCAAGAGTAAATTGAAAGAAGTTGGGTTGGTAGTAATGGTTGAGTCAGCATAATTGTGGCAATGATCAGTTCCTTCGGTGTGAAGTCATGCATGTGGTTTGTGTTGTACGTGCGGGCTTGACAGCCACCATATCTTGATTGATTTAGGAGGTATTTGATTCAAATGGCCTAGTTGTGTAAATGGACTCCGGAAGAGTCATAACATTTTAGATCACGAATTGAGGTTTGTATTTTCTGCGGCTTGGAAATTCAGTTGCGTGTTATATTAGTTCTTCTGAAATGAGTTAAGCGAAAGGTTTCTAGCCAATGAAGTGTTCATTCTAATGGTAATTCAAGGGTTATAATGAATTCTTGCACTCTCGCGTAACGGCGCGATAGGTGCAGTGAGCGGCATGGGAATTGGAAGTTGAGGATCAAGGTTGCAATTCGGTGTTGTTAAGAATGTCACGAGCTCGGATGAGCAGGGAAGAATTCAGATGTTTAGAGCAAGTTGGCGTTATCTTAATGTCGCCTAAGAATGGTGTTCTGTGGAAGAGGCATTGTGTATTGATCTGCGGAGTGTGATTTGCCTTACGGCATTAGTACGGTTGGTGGTATGGATGTGCGAACTCTGCTACCTGAGCGGAAAGCCGTAGGAGCGTACCCCGCGGGGAGATTTGTATAAGTGTGGCATGTCATTCACGTGATTGTTAATGATTAAAACCTAGTATGAAGGTTATGGTAGTATCGCAAATGCGAGAGTTTATGCTTGAGAGGCGCCATGTTCCTTAAGCTGTGGATCGTGTGAGTGTGTTTCGGATTTGATGGTTGTTCTTATGTGTTATCATTGTGGATCTTTGGAAGGTTATTGGCCCAATATGGTATGATCATAATCGGCATGAGGTCTATTAGTGGGTCTAGTGTGAGTGTGTGTTGTACGTCAGGTCGGATGTGTTCATTCGTCATAGAATTGCTTACGGAAGAGTCGTCGGGCATTGGATGTTATTCTCGTTGTCATCTAAACATACAAATCTCTACTGTGCCATGTGGGTTGTGAGGCGACTTGATTATTCGCACACGTGTTGGAGTCCCATGTAGCTCGTGGTGTTATGTGAGCAGGTGGCTCTCGAGATGCAATCATCATTACACCTTAATTGTGCTTGGGGTTCATAGCGAATATCACTATCCGCCTCCCCAGGATTCGTATTATGCACTTGGCATGCTTATGGTCAATATTCGGGCATTTCATAAGTATAAGCGTTACGGCTTGATGTGTATGTTCTTTTTCTTCTTAATGTTATGTGCGGATCGGGTGTCACGCTGCTACGGGTATATTGTTTGGATCGGGTGGCACACCACCACGGGCATGTTATGCGGATCGGGTTGCACACAGCAACAGTGTCATGTCGGATCGGGTTGCACGCCGCAACAACGAGATGTTGTGCATCGTTCCTTACAATTATTTTGTGTGATTTGTTTTCATCCCTAAGGTAGGTTCACAACATCTATTCGGCCGTTTTATGCGCTACGGGGCTGGGTAGTTCTTCTCCAGAGGCGTTAGAACAGGTTTTGGAACTTCGGAGCGAGGTAAGTCTCCTGTCTAACCTTGTGAGGGGAAAACTATCCCCTAGGTAATATTTATTGTTATGTGCAACTAGGTGTGGGTGCTACGTACGCACGAAGTGAAGAAAGTCCGTACGTAGCTAAACTATGTTTATGTCCGGGTAGACTTATGACTTTATCATGTATAATTCAATGATTTGAACTCGTTCTGCTGGCTTAATTAATTAAATTTATAAATGAAATTGATTTAGAAATAAATATATGTATAGTAGGTCAAGCCTTAACACCTTGAGTTGTGGGCGAGTTATTTGAGAAACGAATAAGGTTACATTCATTTTGTGCCCATGTACGGTATTCTGAACCCATGTCTCGTAATTCGGTAACTTCCTTTCTTTTCTTGTGGAGCGGGCCCTTGGAAGTATATATATGCATCTATAGTTCGTGTCGCACGACCCTCGCCAGTGTACACATTATTCTGGATCGGCTCAAACGACCTCGGCAGAATCGTGCGTTTTATCGCTAGTAGTCCGAATATTCACGAGCTAATCTCTCCGCTAATGCTCGGTATTTACATGGTATCATTTGATAATGACACTTGATATTTTTCTAAGTTGTTAAGGTAGAATACAAAATTTAGAAATTCTAGCTTCAAAATTGTAATTGGAAGTTGATGTAACTTACGGATTTACTCCATCATTATCGTATGCTTCATATCTGCTCATGTTTTATTAAATTGTTTTATTGTACCTTTAGTAAGTTTCAATGTTGACCCGTCGTCACTACTTCTTCGGGGTTAGGCTAGAAATTTTTTGGATACGCGCTGATTTACGTACCCATGCTACACTTCTGCACTAAAGGTGTAACGACCCGACCGGTCATTTTGAGCTCAAGCGCGCCATTCAATGGTTTGAGGCCTTGAGTAGCTTCACTTCAGGTATTATGACTTGTACATGTGATCGGAATTGGATTTCGGGAAGTTCGGAATTGAGTTGGAAAGAAAATTCTAATTTCGGAAGCTTTAAGTAGGAAGAATTGGCTAAGGTGTGACTTTTGGGTAAACGGCCTCGGAATCGGTATTTGAAGGTTCCAATAGGTTCGTATAATGAATTCGGACTCGGGCGTATGTTCGGGTCGAGTATCAGGTGGCCTGGGAATATTTCGGCACTTATTATGGAAGGTTGGCATTTTGAAGGTTTAAGAATTCTCTAAGTTTGGGAGGAAGTGGATTTTGATGTTATCAATGTCCGTTTGGGATTTCGAGCCTGGGAATAGTTCCGTATGGTGATTGTGGTCTTAAGAGCGTGTCCGGGTTGTGATTTAGAGGTCCGTTGTGGAATTAGGCTTGAAATGGCGAAAGTTAAATTTTTGGGAAAGTTTGACGGGGAGTGGACTTTTTGATAACAAAAGTTGGAGTAGGTCCGTGGTGTCATTTGTGACTTGTGTGTAAAATTTGGGGTAATCGGTATGATTTGATATGTTTCGACATCGGTTGTAGAAATTGGAAGTTTCAAAGTTCATTAGGCTTGAATCTATGTGTGATTCGTGTTTTTGATGTTGTTTGAGGTGATTTGAGGGTTCAACTAAGTTCGTATTGTGTTATAGGATGTGTTGGTATATTTGGTTGAGGTCTCGGAGGCCCCGGGTGGATTTCGGGTGGTTAACAGATCAAGTTTTGAACTTAAAAGAATTTGCTGAAGTTGGCAGCTACTGGTGTAATCGCACTTGTAGAGTGGGCACAACAGATGCGAGAAGGAGACCGCAGAAGCGGTCAAGTAGGAAGCAGGCAGAGGTTGCAAGTGCGAAGTCCTTTCCGCACCTGCATGTCTGCAGATGCAGTGCATTTGGCGCAGAAGCGGGAATGAGTAGGAATGCTGGTCTGTAGAAGCAGATACTTTTGCATAGATGCGCGCCCATAGAAGTGGGGTTGAGATCGCAGAAGCAGTTGGTTGACAAGAGTGAACTCCGCAGAAGCGGATGGTAGACACAAGGTAAGTGATTCGCACCTATTACAAGTTAAATACATGGTTATTGTAAGGATTTAAACATGGAAATTAGTAAAAATTGTGGGGGTTTTGGTAGAAAAATGATATTTTGAATTTTGACCACGAAATTGAACGTGAAATTGAGAACAAATTATATATTCGAGTTCATGAGGCTATAGGTAAAGTTTATCTTTGAAAATTTTTGGAATTCGGGAATGTGGGCTCGAGAGCGGAGTTGGAAAATTATTTAAAATGATTAATTATGGATATTAGAATGTATTTTGACTGGTTTGCACGTTGTTTGAATAGTTTTGGATCGACGGGTTTTGGCTTGAGGTGTTAGAGAGGCCTTGGAGCAGGTTTTGGAACTTCGGAGCGAGATCTCCCATCTAACCTAGTGAGGGGGAAACTACCCCCTCGGTGATATTAATCGTTATGTGCTACTAGTTGTGGGTGCTACGTACGCACGAGGTGACGAGAGTCCGTACATAGCTAAAGCATGTTTATGTCCGGGTAGACCTAGGATCTTATCATGCAATATTTGAATTATTTGAACTTATTCTATTGACTTAATTAATTAAAAATATGATTTAACTTGATTTAGAAATTTAATATATCTTAGTCCCAGCTCTATCACTTGAGCTGTTGGTAAGGAAATTGAGAAACGGTAAAAGGTTATATTCACTTTGTGCTCAAGTGCTATATTGTAAACGCGTATCTTGTGATTCAGAAACATCCTTCCTTTCTTGCGGAGCGGGCTGAACGCCTTGGCAGTATATAGATGCATTTATGGTTCGTGTCGCTCGATCCTCGCGGTGTACACATTATTTCGGATGGGGCTGAATGACCTCGACAATCGTGTGTTATATCGTGTGTAGCCCAAATATTCGTGAGTTAACCTCTCTATTGATCCCCGTAATTTTATATGGTACTCCGGGTTTATTTGATGATGGCACTTGACAATTTCGGAGATATTAGTGTAGAATATGAGATTGAGGAATTCATAATTTAAAGGGAATAATTGAAAACTTTTGGGATTTACAGATTTACTTCACTACTATTGTGCATTTCATACATGTTATGGATTATTATATTATCTGCTTGGACCTCTAGTAAGTGTTGATGACGAACGCTCGTCACTACTCCTCCGGGGTTAGGCTAGATACTTACTGGCTACGCGTTGATTTATGTACTCATGCTGTACTTCTGCACTAAATGTGCAGGATCTGAAAGGTTTATCGATGACCACCTTGGCGCGTAGACACACCTGTTGGGGAGACTTCATGTGAGCTGCATTCCAGGCTACGCATCACAGTCCACCGAATCTCCATTATACTATTTATTTTGTTCTATCTTATTACATTCGGGACTGATATTGTAATATTATTGTACTCTTTAGAAAAATGG
Organism: Nicotiana obtusifolia; assembly: GCA_002018475.1. Lineage (NCBI taxonomy): Eukaryota > Viridiplantae > Streptophyta > Magnoliopsida > Solanales > Solanaceae > Nicotiana > Nicotiana obtusifolia. The sequence goes on along the minus strand of MCJB01002660.1, from coordinate 2,313 downwards.
TCATGCACTTGTGACATCGGGTTTTGGGAGTTCCTTCGGGTTATTCATTGTTGAGGTTCGTGTAGATGTTTTATTCACTCTGTAAATTCTATTTCATATTGTACAATTAAGTAAAATTTTTGATTTCAAGATATTACAGTGAGTAATTAAAGTAGTAAATCACCGTTGGCTTGCCGGAGTTAGGCGTCATCACGACTTATAGTATATTTTGGGTCGTGACAAAATGTGCAGGATCTGACAGGTTCATTTGATGATCACCTTGGCGCATAGGTGCACCTGTTGAGGAGACTTTATGTGAGCTGTATTCCAAGCTATGCATAGCAGTCCAACGAGTCTCCATTGTACTGTTTATTTTATTCTGTCTTACTACATTCGGGACAGATATTGTATTATTAATATACTCCTTAGAAAATGCTCATGCACTTGTGACACCGGATTTTGGGAGTTCCTACTGGTTGTTCGTTATTGTAGTTCACGTAGTTATTATCTTTTTACCCTGTAAATTCCATGTAAATAAATTAATAAATTAACGTTGGCTTGCCTGACGATAGCGTTAGACGCCATCACGACCTATAATAAATTTTAGATCGTGACACTATAGCTAAAAATAGGAATCACATCTATCCTATCACTTCATCCCTCACTTCATGTAATCTCACTACAATTCTTTTTTTTTTTTTTTGTTCTCTACTTTATTCTCTTATGCTTTCATCCTTGTATTTATTTAACAAAAAGCTTAATTTTAATAAAACATGCATCTTAAATTAAAAAATTAAAGATAAAAAAGGCATACTTTTTCTTTATATTTTATTCAAAAACCACATAAAATGTAAATTATAAAATTACTACGTGTAACCTTACAATATAATGAATATACAAACGTGCTTAGTAGCATTCTCGTAACTTTAGTATTATGTATATATCAAAAGCACGAACCTCCTTAGCAAAATATAATTTATCTTTTTACCCTTTAAAAATGTATTTTAATATTAGACAGATTGCTTAGTAGCATTCTCATAACTTTAGTATTATGTATATATTAAAAGCATGAACCTTCTTAGAAAAATATTGCTCATTTTTTTACACTTTAAAAATATATTTTAATATTAGATAGAATATTTATTTTATTTTTTCCTAATATTTAGGATTTTGAAATGGATTAAATTCTTGATTATAAATAGTTTCCTTATTTGAAATATGTATAAAGTTCTAATATTTAGGACTTGAAAAGCTATATACCTTATACAAGTTTTTTATTTGAACTATATAACGTAACTGTATTGGGTAAAGTACTTACACATGGATACGGGTCGGGGCCAGCCCAGTTAGAAAGAAGTATAACTCGGACATCCGGTTCACGGGCAAAGAAGATATGAGACCGGATCAAGATTCGACCGGACTGAGACCTGATCGAAGTCGGATTCGACCGAAGTGAGAAGCATCACGGAACCGGATACCGGGTTCAAGATGCGTAATTAGCTCATCACCGGATATATCGCCATTTGTAATTGTCTCAACCGTTTCAGCTATCATCAACGCGATTTGGGGAGATTCTGTTACGGATTTTATGGGATCTATCTCATAAAATCCGCCATTTACCTTATTTGAAATAGTAATTGTAACCTATAAAAAGGAATTTTGACCCACAACTTGAACTATCTCGGAATTATCAATAATATTACTCTTTCTTCAATCCTCAGGCAATTGCTATTGTCACTTTGACAGCTCTTTGTTATTTCTTTCAGAATCAACAGTTGAATCTTTCTTTCTCAGTATTGGAATTATTTATCTTAGAGTATCAATCAGTTTTACGGATCCTTAGCATCACGAACAAATTCAATTGTTATCCGATTTTCAGGGTAAACAGTTTGGCGCCCACCGTGGGGCTAAGGATATTAGTAAACTCTTGATACGTCCTCCAAAAACACAATTTTACACTTATTCTTTACGAAAGTCTTCTTCCTTTTTTTTTGTGGGATATCAGGTCTAAGAAATGGCTACCAACAACGAATCCAACCGTCAAAACAGAGACGACATAATACCCGAACGGGAAGCGCCCGTAGACGTCAACTCTCAAGTGGCACTTAACGCTGACCAAGCGTCAGGCTCGTCACATAGCATCAGAGGCGAAAACAATCCGAGAGTACAGCAAACCGGAGAAGAAGCAATCAGTTTAAAAATGATATTCGACATGCTTCAAGCTCAGCAAGCAGCTATAGCCCAACTGCAAAAACGGACCCAGGATCCAGTCAGAACAGATGATGTCCCTCCAGCGGCTACACCAATAATTGCGGAACCGGCCTCAGTGCAGCC